>MU736312.1:50827-94461 GCA_026770625.1 Nicotiana glauca
AAAAAAAAAAAAAAAAAAAAAAAATAATTTTTTTTGGGGTTTGGTGGGGGGGGGGGGGTAGGGGTGAGTGAGTGGTGTATAAAAACAAAAGAAAAAAAAGTTAAAAATACAAAAAAAAAAAAAAAAATTAGGGCAACTAAGTAAATTTATAGATAAATTAAGTTGAGATTATGTATTTTTGGTGAGTTTCATGGGTTGTATTTGGGCTATTAAATGTGTTACAATGGGCTATAAAAAATAATGGGTTAACTTGGGCTCAGCCCAAATTGACCCATGAGCTAAAATATTGTAGCCCAACCCATTAATCTCTGGGCGTGTTGGGCGGGTTAGATGGGTTTGGGCTCAAATTGCCACCCCTATATCGAAGGCAGTTTGAGTGCCTCCAGCAGGGTTCCATGACTGTTACTCAGTACGAGATCAAGTTTATCGAATTGGGCCGTCATGCTCTACTTATACTTCCCACTGGGAGAGAGAGTGAAGAGGTTCATTAAGGGACTAATCCAGCCTATTCGACTCCAGATGGCTAAGGAGATAGGGAGTGAGATTTCTTTCCAAGAGGCTGCCAATGTGGCCAGGAGGGTGGAGATGGTTTTATCACAGGGAGGTGGTCAGGTGTCTGACAAGAGGCCTCGTCATTCAGGCAGATTCAGCGGCGCTTCGGCTAGAGGCAAGGATTCGTATGGTAGAGGCTATTCTCTTAGGCCTTTCAATCGGCACTTCAGGTTTCTCACGGTGCTTCAGGTGGTCGTGGTTCTCACATGCAGTATTCTGATCAGCAATCCCATAGTACACCACCAGCTCCTATCAGTTCACCGTCGCTCCAGAGTTTTTGAGGTGGCCATTCAGATCGTCAGGGTCAACAATCTTAGCAGCTGAGGACTTGTTATAGTTATGGTGATACAGGTGACATTGCTAGATTTTGTCCTTAAGCATCGAGCAACTCTCAGTATTCGGGTTCCCATGCCATGATTCAGCCATCGAATGTTCCACAGCCCACCCAGCCAGCCAGAGGTGGAGGTAGATGTGCTAGAAGTGGAGGTAGAGGTGCTAGAAGTGGAGCTCAGCCCGCTAGAGGTGGAGGCCAGCCAACAGCAGGTCGTCCTAGAGATGTAGTCCAGTGTGGTGGGGCCTAACCCTGATTTTATGCTCTTCCAGCCAGGCCGGAGGTTGAGGCTTTCTATGCAGTTATCATAGGTACGGTTCCGGTTTGTAGTAGGGATGTTTCAGTGCTATTTGATCCAGAGTCTAGATACTCGTGTCATCTTATTTTGCGTCGTATCTGGTCATGCTCAGTAATTCCCTGGGTGCTTCTGTTTATGTGTCCACCCCAGTGGGTGATTCTACTGTGGTAGATCGTGTTCATAATTCTTGCGTGGTTGTGATTGGGGGTCTTGAGACCCGTGTAGACATTATTATCGGACATGGTTGATTTTGATGTCATCCTTACACGGACGGGCAGTCCCAGCAGACTATTCAGATTTTGGAGGATATGCTCTGAGCTTGTGTCATTGACTTTTGAGGATCGTGGGATCAGTTTTTGCCTTTAGCGGAGTTTGCCTACAACAACAGCTACGAATCGAGTATCCAGATGGCTCCTATGAGGGTTTATAAGGTAGGCAATGTCGGTCACCGGTTAGATGGTTTGAGCTGGGGGAGGCTCGGTTGTTGGGTATAGATCTAGTGCAGGATGCCTTGGACAAGGTCAAGATCATTCAGGATAGGCTTCGTACATATCAGTGCAAGCAAAAGAGTTATGCCGACCATAAGGTTTGTGATTTGGCATTCATGGTCGGTGAGCGGGTATTGCTTCGAGTGTTGCTGATGAAGGGCATGATGAGATTTTGGAAGAAGGGCAAGGTTATCCCTAGGTTTATTGGCATGTTTAAGATTCTTGATCGAGTGAGAGAGGTGGCTTACAGACTTGCATTTTCGCCAAGCTTATCAGCTGTGCATTCAGTGTTTCATGTGTCCATGCTTTGGAAGTATTACGACGATCCATCCCACGTGTTAGATTTCAGCATTGTCCAGTTGGACAAGGACTTGTCTTGTGAGGGGAGCCGGTAGCTATTCTAGACCGGCAAGTTCGTCAGTTGAGATCGAAGAGTTTTCCTTCTATTCGTGTTCAGTGGAGAGGTCAGCCTACTGAGGCATCGACCTGGGAAATCGAGTTTGATATGCGGAGCCGTTATCCCAATAGTTTCCCCGACTCAGGTACTTCCTTCTTATGTCCGTTCGAGGATGAACAATTGTTTTAGAGGTGGAGGATGTGATGACCCAAAAAGGCATCACTTATTTTAGAAACAAATTCTGTGTTCCGAGGCCTTAAAAACCTCTTTCTGTCCCACCTCGATTTGTGTGCGCAGTTCGAGCACGTAGCCGAAAAGTCATTATGTGAAAATCTGTGAAAAATGATGAATTTTGACTTAAAAATGAATTTAAGTTGTCTTTGGTCAACATTTTGGGTAAACGGATCCGGACCAGTGATTTGATGATCCCGGAGGATCCGTAGGAAAATATGGGACTTGGGCGTATGCCCGGAATCGAATTCCGAGGTCCCAATCTCGAGAAATAAATTTCTGAAAGAAATTGTTTTGCTGAATTAATTATGAAGTGAAGAAGAGAATTTATGTTTGAAACCATTGGTATCGAGCCCGTATTTTGGTTCCGGAGCCCAGTACAGGTCTTATATATGATTTGAGTCGAACCTGTGAAATTTGGTAAGAAACGGACTTGAAATAACATGAATCGAACCTTATTTGAGAGAATTGGAAAATTTGATGTTCTTAAGTGATTTCATGATTTTGATGCTAAATTCATAGTTGTTGATGTTATTTTGGTGATTTGAATGCATGAGCAAGTCTGTATGATGTTTTTAGTTTGGTGTGCATGTTTGGTTCGGAGCCCCGAGGGATCGGGTGAGTTATGGATAGGCCACGGAGTGTAATTTTAACTTAAGAATTTGCTAGTTGTTGCAGTTATGCAGGCTTCGCTAATGTGAGCTCGCAAATACGAAAGGGCCTGGTCTGCCTTGGGGTCACAAATGCGACATAGTGACCGCAAAATACGAAAGGCCCATCGCATTTGCGAAGTGTCCTAGAATCCCCCTTGGTCGCAAATGCGAGATTTCAGTCGCAAATGCGACTTCGCAATAGCGATAATTAGTCGCAAATACAACAACAACAAATTCTGAGGGGTTCGCAATTGCGAACCCTGGTCGCAATTACAACATCATAGACCTGTAAATTCACACTTAGACACATTTTCAACCATTTTCATGTCTCTTCAAAACCAAAACACTCTAGGGCTATTTTTCAAAGGTAATTTCTTCTCCCAATCAATTATATGTTATTTCTAACTCGTTTTCTTCAATATTTAACATCTTTTCACATGATTTTAACTCAAAATCAGAGGGTTTCATGGGGGAAATTGAGTGTTTTAGATAGAACCTAGATTTTTCAAATTTTGGGGATTTTGACCTGGATTTGAGGTCCGATTTCAAAACAAATTATACATTTGAGTTCGTGAGTGAATGGGTAGTCGGGTTTCTGTTCAAACCTCGGGTTTTGACCATGTGGGCCCGGGATCGATTTTTGACCTTTTGGAAAAAACTTTAAAAAACTTATTTCCATGCATTAGAATTGATTCATTTAGCATCTATTGATATAATTATGTAGCTTGTGGCTAGATACGAGCGAATTGGCGGTGGAATCAAGAGGTAAAGTGATAGTTGAGGCTTGAACTGTGTTTGAGACATCAAGGTAAGTGTTTGGTCTAACCTTAGCTTGAGGGATTAGGAGTTGTGTCTTAATTTCTATGTGTTATTTGTTGAGTACGACGTATAGGCGTGGTAACGAGTATCTATACATTGGTGTCAAGCATGCCCGTGAGTCTTATGTTATGACTAATGTGCCCCACTTTGTATTGTTCATGTTTAATGTGGTGGTTGCTATTGTTGAGCAAAGGTTGTGGAAAGAGTATTGGTAATTGTATATTGAAGAGCGTTGGTTCAAGTTGTAAAGTGATTTGTAGAAGTAAATGTAAAAATGAGAAGAGGATTATGGTATTGATCCCTTGCCGGGACGTTGTTGCTTCTAATGTTGTTCCTTTACCGGGATGTTGTTGTTTTGATACTGCCAGGATTTTTATTATGATTCATTTATTCCTTGCCCTTATTATTTGTATTTGTTTTTTAGGTGAGGAAGAGTGTAAAGTACCAAGGGTAATGCCATGTATTGTTTTGGTGAGAGAGTGTTAAAGCACGAAGGGTGATGCCATGCCACACGATGTACCATTCCGTGCCGATTATATTGATTCCATCGTGAGGATGAAAGTAATTGCACAAAGGGTGATGCCGTGTAGTTTACATTGATTTTATGGTAAGGATGAGAGTAAAAACACGAAGGGTGATGCCGTGCACTTTTTTGATTTCTAATTCGTGTTGATAATTGAATTATGGTGTTCCAGATATTTAAGTGCTGTCCTCCTATTGCCATTTGATATTTTCCCGCAGCATGTTTCCCCATCCTATCCTTTGACTGTATATCTTTGTTGTTATTTTTCCACTGTACATTATTTATTTGCACAGGTTTATTTGGTAGTCTGGTCCTAGTCTCATCACTACTTCATCGAGGTTAGGCTAGGCACTTACCGGCACATGGGTTCGGTTGTGCTGATACTACACTCTGCACTTTTTTGTGCAGATCCCAATGCTGTAGATTTCGGACCGTAGTGAGATTTGTGCTTCTTGTTCATCAGGCAACCCGAGGTAGTCCTGCAGGCATCCGTAGGCCTTGGTGTCCCCCTCTATCTATTTTCCTATTTCTTTTATGTAATAGTAGAGATAATATTTTGTTATTTCTTTCAGACCTTTATTTGTAGTACTCTTAGATAGTCTGTGAAGTTGTGGCACCAAATCTTGGGTAGTTTTTTTATGGAATGGCGTTAGCAGTATCAGTAAACTTGGAATTTAATTCTTCCGCTTATTAAATTTTGTTGATTATTAACTGTTGGCTTTTACTTGTTAACAAATTTAAAAATGGAAATAAGGCAAATAACTCTGTTGATTGGCTTGCCTAGCTTTCACTAGTAGGCGCTATCACGACTCCCAAGGGTGAAAAATTCGGGTCGTGACAATCAATCTACATACAGACCACCCAGGTTCAATGGACAATACTATGGGTGATGGAAGACAAGAATGCATGATTTTATCATGGCTGAGGATTCTAAGTTATGGGATGTCATATGTGACGACCATTACGTCCCAACAAAGGTACTTGAAGAACTTCCATTCTCAATGCCAAAAACTAGAAAAGAATACACCGACGCAGTTAGGAAGGCTGTGGAGAAGAATTTTTGTGCCAAGAAGTTTTTGGATGTGGAATAGGTCCTGATGAATACAATAGAATCTCTGCTTGTGACACTGCTAAGGAGATATGAGAAGCTTTGCAAACAACTCATGAGGGAAACACGTAAGTAAAACAATCTAAGATCGATATGCTCACTAACGAACTATTTAGGATGAAGGACGATGAATCCATTCAAGATATGAACATAAGATTCACCTCCATCATAAATGAGTTACACTCACTTGGTGAAACCATTCCCACGAACAAGCTAGTGATGAAAATTCTCAGTATCCTTTCTAGTTTTTTGGAAAGCAAGGTGAATGCTTATTACTGAAACAAAGGACCTGGAGGAGCTGACCATGGATGAGCTGATTGGAAATTCGAGGACCTACGAGATGAAGAGAAAGATAGACAGTGGAAGAAGAGAACCAAAGAAAAAAAGGAACCTGGTAATCAAAGCTGATAGCAATGACTCAAGTGAGGAGGACAATGACATGGCTTACTTAACCAAAAGATTTCAGAAGATGGTCAGAAGAAATGGAGGAATACCAAAAGGGGACAACTCTAGCAAACCAAAGAACTATGATCTCTGTCATAAGTGTGGAAAGCCCGGGCACTTCATCAAAGACTATCCTTCCTGAAGCAAGAATACTCCAAGTACAACCCTAAAAAAGCAGCCAAAAGGAACCCGGTTCCTGACAACGACTTCAAGAAGAGGAAATCTACTGAAAATGTGATGAGATAGGCTCTTGCAGCATGTGGATACTCCTCTAGTGAATCTGAAGATGAAGGCGATGCAAGTGACAGCTCCATAATGGCTACTGAAAGTGAGAATAATGAATATGATTCAATATTTGCTTTGATGGCCCAATCGGATGATGATCACAAAAGTGAGGTAAATTATAGGGATGTTTAGAGAAATCTGAAATCCTACTCTCCTAAGAAACTCATGTCTTTAGCTAGTGTATTTATTGATAGTCTTTTGGAGGATAGAGACTCATTGACCTTAGAGCTAGGAGAAGCTAAACAAACTAGAGATGACTTAGTGGCTGTAGTTATTGACCATAAGGAAACCATTGAAAACTTCATAGAAGAAAGAAATGATCTCTTAGTAGTAATTTCAAACCTAAGGGAAACAATAGAGAGACCAGGGACTAAGTCAAAACCTGAAAATTCTGGAAAAGGAAAAGAGATAGCCAGTGAGGAACACATTAGGCTTGAAAACGAGTTAAAGTTTGTGATAACTAGTCTACGTGTTGAATCTGATAAAAACAAGCATCTCCAGACTGAACTGGAGAGAGTGAAAAATGATCTTGAAAAGTCCCTAAAGCGGACCTGGTCCTCAGAAGCTATCACTGCTATGTACGTTAATAATGATGGAAACAAGCATGGAATAGGGTTCTAAAGGAGAAAACCCCTTACAACCCCTACAACAAGTATGTTACTATACCAGATAGCTGGCTATGCACCCACTATGGGAACAATGGGCATTTCAAAGAAAATTGCCAAGTCAGGATCCAGTCCATTTAGAAAAACAAAGTGTTATGAAAATGTAACTACTAAAAAGGGACCAGGTTCCACCCCCAAAAAATGCATATTACATGTATGGACTAAGAGAGCCCTTATTCATCCTCTTGTCTACTACAAGGGACCCAAATTTGCTTGGGTTCCTAAAACTAACTCTTGATCTCCTTGTGCAGGGAACAATGAAAGGAAGCAATCAACAATTGTTCATGGATAGTGGATGCTCAAAACACATGACTAGGAACACCATGGACTTTCTTTCACTAAAAGCCTTGCAAGGAGGGAGTGTATCCTTGGCAATGGGAAAAAGGGATACATTCTGGGAGTTAGAAAAGTTGGGAAATCACTCACACACTCTATTGAGAATGTGTACTATGTCAATGGTCTTAAGTACAGTCTCTTGAGTGTCTCTTAGATTTGTGATAAAGGAAACAAGGTAGAGTTCTTGTCCAAGATATGTACAGTTACTAATCTGGTAACTGGTGAAGTGGTACTTGTGGCCAAGAGATATAAGAACATCTATGTCGTTTATTTTGAGTCCATACAAAGCAGTAATATGAGTTGTCTGAAAGTTGTTGATGATGATGCTGAACTCTGGCACAGAAGATTGGGGCACGCAGGCTTCTCTCTTTTTAACAAACTAACTCAGAAGGACCTGGTCCATGGTCTGCCCATGTCAAAGTTCAAAGTATAGAAGGTTTGTGATGCCTATGCTAGAGAAAAGCATGTAAAGTCCTATTTTAAGTCTAAAAAGGATGTAAGCACCTCAAAGCTACTCAAACTTATGCATTTGGATCTATGCGGCCCTATAGAGTGCAAAGCAGGGGTGAAAAAAGATACACTTTTGTGATAGTGGATGATTACTCCAGATTCACTTGGACTCTATTTCTTAAAACTAAAGATAAAACCTTTGAGGTCTTTGTAGCCTTTGTGAAGAAAATCTAGGTTAAGATGGAGTCTAGACTCGCATGTATCAGATTAGATCATGGAACAAAATTCGACAATGCAAAGTTTGATGAGTTCTGCAATGAAAATGGCATCACTCAAAATTTCTCAGCTCCTAGAACCCCCCAGCAGAATGGACTAGTGGAAAGAAAGAATAGTACTCTTGAAGAAATGGCAAGAACAATGCTGATCGATAGTGAAATTGCAAAGAAATTCTGGGCTGAAGCGGTCAACAATGCCTGCTATTTGGTGAATAGGTGCATGATCAGATCACTCCTGAACAAAACCCATATGAGTTGCTAAATGGAAGGAAACCCAAGCTGACTCACCTAAGAACATTTGGGTGCAAATGCTATGTTCTTAATAATGGAAAGGATCAGCTTGGTAAATTTGATGCTAAGAGTGATGGATGAATATTTCTGGGCTACTCTTCTCAAAGCAAAGCATACAAGATATACAACAAGTGGACTCAAAATGTTGAAGAAAGTGTTCATGTTATTTTTGATGAGTCCTATCCATCCTGTGATAAGAGTGCTGAAGAGGATCAAGATGGAGTACCCTTGCTTGTCCCTGGTGAAGTCATTAACATGACAAATGTAAAGACAGATATGATGAACCAAGTTAAGGATCCGAGTGGAGACAACGATGCATCTTCATCAATGGAACCAGGTATATCAATTACCACCATTGAAGCTGAAGAAAGAGTGGTTGATGCAATATATGGTACTCCACCGCTACTTGAGAGGAGAACACAAGAGAACCAGTTGAATATACCCATATCCTCCACAAATTATCCTCAAATACTCAAATGGAAAAACAAAAGCTCTCATCATCTTGATAATATAACTACTCCACTAGATTCTGGAGTAGAAACCAGGTCAAAAGCTAGAAATTCATTTGCCTTCTCAGCCTTTCTCTCCCAAATAGAACCTAAAAATATCAAAAAAAGCCCTGAAAGATGCAGATTGGATCACAACAATGCAAGATGAACTGCATCAGTTGAAAGGAACAATGTCTGGCACCCGGTACCTAGACCCTCAGATCAAACTATTATAGGAACCAGTTGGGTATTTCGGAACAAGCTTGATGAACATGGAAACACTACAAGGAACAAGACCAGGCTAGTTGTTCAAGGCTACAATCAGGAGCAAGGGATTGATTATGATGAAACATTTGCTCAAGTCGCCCGCATGGAAGCTATTAGAATCCTAATCGCTTTTGCATCCCATATGGAATTCACATTGTTCGAAATGGATGTTAAAAGTGCGTGTTTGAATGGACTTCTTAAGGAAGTAGTCTATGTGAAGCAACTTCCAGGGTTTGAATGTCATGAACACCCTGAATATGTGTTTAAAATGGACAAATCGTTGTATAGGTTTGATAACCTGTATAAGTCCACAAAGCTATAGAGTACCTGGTCCTCTATGAGATAATACTTATAATGCAGTAACTACTGAGAGTAAAGAAGGCCAGAGATTTTTTACGTAGAAAAATCCCACACAAGGGGATCAAAAAGTCACAACCTATACTTGTAGGCTTAACTTCAACTAACTTGTAATCTACCTATTACAAGTTACTTTGCAAACACCCTATTGCAAATACTTCAAACTAACTTGTAATGCACCATCACAGGCCACTCAATAACTCTCTTAGTTACAAGGGATTTAACTTATGACTACTCCTACTCACAACATAAACTCTAAAATTTACGAATTTGGTTTGTTCCTAAGATAGTGCTTCTAAGAAAGCAAACTAGGAATTACAATGTAGAGCAATTAACAAGATTACAACTCAACTATGTACATACATAAGACTCTGCTAGAACTGATCCTTAGTGGAGTTGTCTTCTTTTTCTTGACATACCAGTGACTTCAATGCTAGATAAATGCTTCTTTTGCTTGAGAAAATATCACTAAATGCACAAGAGAAGTGTATTTTTCACCAGGTTATTTTATCACAAAATATATCACAATAGGTAGTGATGTCAACTCTTGGTGTACTTCTTTTTAGTGAGAAGTGGCTGTTGCACTGTCTGCACAGCTATTTCTGGGCAGTTGCGTTCCTGCTGGATAGTGGACTTTGTACTTCTGTCAGAACACACCAATAGACCTGGTCCTAATTGTGTTCCTCATCTGTAATATTTGCCAGATAGTCACTTTCTTCTGCTACGTTCTGGCTGTGCACTTGACCTGTACTTTTGTCAGAGAACCCCAAGTGAGCAGATCCTTTTTGTGTTTATCTTTATATTGATTGCGTACAACCACTGAATTGTTCTGTTGTCGGAGACATCTAAAAGACCAATGCATCGGGTCCTTGTTGTGCTCCTCGTTGTGTTCCTCCCTATGGTTGTTCATCCATTCGCTGATTTTAACAGTTCACATGAGATGTGTATACTGTTGGATAAGATTCTCTATCTGGTTCTTAATAACAAGTTTGTTAGATCATCAAAACATAAGAAGCATAAGGCTAAGTCATTGAAAACCCATCAATTTCCTCCTTTTTGATAATGACAAACTTAGGCATGAAAAGCATTTGTTTAGATCAGAATTAATAATTAACCAGATGAGAAATGAGCAGCAGTTCCCTCTTAATTTTAGATCACCAGTTCCCCTTTAACCTTAGATCTCCCTTCTCTGATCAACTTACTCATCAACCCTAATTTACCTCTCAACCCTCATAATGTAATTTCCCATTTTTAGCATTATTAAAAAGCACAAGCAGGTAATTAAGCATAATGAAGTCTGACACAGCTAGCTCATGCCACATATGTGCACACAACATAACAGAAAAGAGGAGCCAGAGGAACACAGTATTGTACAGGCAACGAAAGGGAAGTTGTTTCATTAATGTTTACATTGGACTGAGTAAATCAGGAGCAGTACTAGTTAAGTTCAACATGCCATCACAAAAAAAAAAAAAAATAAGAGCAAAACAGCGACCACAGAATGTTGGAGCAAAAACTTGGCACTAAGAGGATCCTAGGAAACATTGGAGGAATGAGGCTTGGAGGAAGAGGCAGCAATGGTTTTGAGAACCAGGTCTAGTCTAGCATTTGCAGCCAGTTGTTCTTCGAGTAATTAAGCCCGAAGTATCTCATTTTCCTTTCTAAGTCGGGTGACCTCCTCATGTACAAAATCATGTCCCTTAGCTGCTTGGCTAAGCTGAGTTTCCAATATGGAATTTCGAGCCCTCAGCCTTCTCAATTCCTCAGAAGCTACATTTTGAGAGTTTATTAGCTGAGATATGGTTGAGATGCTCCCACCAACTCTTTCTATACATTCACATTCTTCTAGAGTGGTCTTAGAGAAGGACTGCTTGCGTGTGCCCACTTTGGGATTTCCTAAGGGCACCTTATAGAATCTGAACACTTGAGTTAGGAGAAAGCCATAGGGTAACCCGTGATTTCCACCTTTAAAATTTTCCACTTTCTGCATGTTATCAATCATGATGGCCGACAAATTGATTGGTACAAACTCATCAAGTGCTTCCATTAGGACCATATGCTATCTTGTAGCAATAGAGCACCTCTCAGAGTGGGGTAAAAGAACTTTATTGACCAATTCGAAGAGAAGCTGGTACTCAGGAAGCAACACCTTCTTATGCATATGTTCCCCCTGTTGAATGCATTGTTATTTCATTATTTCTCTCCGAACGTTTACTCCACAGACACTCTTAACTGAGTTCATACCTTCACACAGAATACGGAGAACCTTGCCCAATGTTGAAGCATTGAGCACAATGTCTACTCCATTTACGAGAGCACAGATGTGGTCCCCCTCAATAGTGAAAACAGAAGCGTAGAATGCTTGTACGACCTCTTCGTACACTAGAGGCATTCTCTCTTCAAACAAGTGTTCCCATTGGTGAAACTCCACAATCTCTAGAATTTGATGCATCCCTGTTATCTTTGAAATAGCTGGATCAAATGTACATCCCCACAACACTTTTTGAGTTCTTAGTCTCTGGTACCAAAGACTACCATCATTGGTCATGGACCTTATTGGACCTGGTTCCTTCACAGTTTTCCTTTTCTGTTTGCTACACCCTTCGACATACTTTCCTTTCGAGCTTGCTATTACCATAATATTGTCTTCAGACATAGCTAGCTCAGTCTGACTCCGTTTAGACTTGCTGCTATACTTCACAGATGACCCTTTCTGTTTCTCAATAGTTTCAACGAATGCCTTTTCCATGGACTGTTGAGTTGTCAAAGATTCATTTTAGACTTACTGATCCACTCATGATGAAATCTTTTGGATTCATTTTCCTTTTTTTTCTTGACTTGACACTCCTCTTACTATTCTGAAATGAGGACTCGAAGCTGTCTTGCTATAGTGACCTGATAGTGAGTGATTTCGAGGAAGACCCTAGGTAATTGGTGTGGATGGGGGGTAAAGAAGTAAGTTTTCATGGAAGAGAAATGGGTTCATCAGAAGGCTTTTTAGGGAATATCTCATGAGTCAAGGACTCTAGAAGTTCTACAGTTCTTGCATTTTCTAGAAATGAGATTTCTTCCCTCTGGTACTCAGATGAGAGATAAACTCCTTCATTCATCAGACATTCAGCAGCTATGGCCATGATGTTGTGAGCTGCTTCCTTATCAGGTGACTCCTTGAGAGTCACTAAGTCCAACATGGAAGAGTTTATATACTGGTCAGGATTATCCTCAGGTGCTTCTGAAGTGTGAGGAGTGAAACTTTGTGTATGCTCTTTGGAGAAATCATAGGATTGACTGGATATAGGGTTCTCAAAATGATGGTAAATATGGTTTAGCAAAAATGGGAAGATAGTAGGAGTGGAGAAGAGACCAGAAGTGTGTAAAGTGGTAGAGTGCGTGAAATAGTGATGACCTGGAATTGATTTTAAGGAAGGTGACGAAATGGGAGCGGTGCTAGAAGTGGTAGACTGAGATGATTGTTAGATCTCCATTAGATGAGCACTTTGCAGACAAGTAGCTAGAGAGAGCGAGAGATGAAGAGTGGATCCTAACTATACAATGAAGAAGAAGGTTCATGACTTGTCGTAGGAGGGAAAAGAAGTTTTATTAGAAGAGGGGCTAATGATGAGAGAAAATAGAAACAGGTTTTGAATAGCCCTAGAGACTGTGGTAGGTTTGTAGGAAAGAGTTACCGTTCAGAGAAGGTCAAAGGATTTGACGAACAAGACATGATGCACAGATATTGGAAAGTTGGATGATGTGGCAGCTGAGTTACAGGACAATTATTAATTTTTTTTGTTTAGAGAGGGCATGCAAAATTAAGCATATTACTGCTAACCTGAGATACAAGAACCTGATGCGAGAGCAATCTTTTAAACATAATTTTAACAGCTCCCCTCTTGCAACTCATAACTGTACCTTTAGCTTCTATGATCTACATGCGTGTTTACCTAAAACGGTATCAATGTGAGTTAAGCTTGGTCAGAAAACACTTTAGCTACCTTTACTTGAAGGTGTCTTACACAGCCAACAGAGGAGAATCAGGTTCTTCATTGGATTCTTGTGACCTCATCTTCACCTCGATTTATCGGAAATATTATCTACTTGAGGCTTTGATGCAGACATTTGGAGTTTGGCCTTTTGCTTTGCAAGGCTTTCCACAAATTAATTCCTTCTTCATATTGACCCTCAGAAGAGGATCTCACATTTAAATGTGCTTGCAATTTCTCTCCAGTTGTTGGTGAGGCCATGAATCATCACAGGTGCATTTTGGTTTACCAATTTGAGTAAGAAGTTGGTTGAGGAGGGAAGTATGAAGATTAAGTTGATTTCCCACACTTTGTGTTCTGCTGCTTGTGTAGTGCCACGAGCTGCATCTTTACTTCTTCCTTCAGCTTCCGTGGTAGCAAGTAGCGCACCCAGTTCTTTATGAAAATGATGGTGTGTTGTCTCTCGCCAGTCTCCTACATCTTGCTCACTTTGTCATCCTCCTGATTTGAAGCCTTAGACATTTCCTAGAGACGGGATTGGTTCATCATATTAATCCTCACAGTTTCTTTCTTGACAAAGGGAGAGTGCCTTGTGGAATATTCCATGAGCATCTCCTGCCATTTAGTGCTTCCTTTGTTGGAGACCTTTTGACCTTGTTTTGTGGGTTGTCCCCCAAGAGGATTCCTTCTCTCGTCTATTTGCATTGTGATTCCTAAGGTGATCCTTCCTGTTGTCAGGAGCAAGGCATTTTCTTCCAATTGGCGGTTCCTGGCGAGTTTTGATTAGGAAGGACCTGGTTTGGCACCTGTTCTAAAGTAGAGAGCAGTGTTCAATTCTTTTGTCCAGAATTTTGGATGATTCCAAAGGTGATGAGCACTGTCCATGCATCATTTTCCAATTCCATATTTTCCTATTCGAGTACCAAAGGAACCTTTTTCCCTTTTTATTTATGAGAATGTACCCTTTACTTTCTTCTCAAGGATACATTCCTTTATTGCAAGGCTTTCAGTGAGAAGCATTTCATGATGTTTTCAGCTGCGTGCTTTGGGCATTCACTGTCTATAGTTCATCATAGTGTGCTTCCTCTCACTACTCCCTGCACATGCACATCAAGGGTTAGATTTAGGAACCCAAACTAGTTTGGGTCCCTTGTTACTATAAAAAGGATGAATGAGGGATTTCCTAGTCCATGCAGGCAGCATCCTTTTTTTGCGAGTGGTACCTGGTCCTGTGCTAGTAGTCACTCTATCAGTGAATACTTTGTTCTTCTGAGCAGACTGAACCCTGTCCTGATAATTTTCTTTTAAATGCCCATTGTTTCCACAATGGGTACATAGCCAGTTATCAGGTACAGTGACATACTTGTTGTGTGGGTTGTAGGGAGTTTTCTCCTTTCGGAACCCGATGCACTGCTTGTTCCCACTATTGTTGAGATATATGGCAGTAACAGCATCTGAGGACCAGGTCCACTTCAAGGATTTCTCAACATCATTTCTTATTTTCTGCAACTTAGCTTGGAGTTGTTGATTCCTCTCGAGTTCACTGCAAAGACTAGTTTTTACAGCATTTAACTCCTTCTCCAGCAAGATGTGCGACTCACTGGCTACTTCATTCTCTTTCCCAAGACTTACATTCCTATGTTCTCTATTGAGTCCCTTAATGGTTTCCTCTAGATCAACGCATATCACTAGAAGGTTATCCCTATCCTGTTCAATAGAGGCACTTTTTTCTTCTAAAGAGTGTTTCTTATTGCTAAGACCTTCTATTGTTTCTTTTAGATCGACAACTACTACCATCAGATCTTCTCTCTCATTTTCGACATTGGTTATTTTTTCATTCAGGACCTCCTTCTCTAGTTCAATATTAGCTATGGTCTCATTTAAGTCCACTACACAGACCACTAGATCATCTCTAGATTGTTCGGCCTCTCCACATTCTATGGTTAGGAGCTCCTTATCATTTACAAGACTATAATAAGCATCAATTAAGACATTTGATAAAGAGCTTAGTTTCTTAGAAGAATAGGATTTCATATTTCTCTAAACATCTCTAAAGTTTACCTCATTGTCTTCATCTTCTTCTTCATTATCATCTGACTGAGCTATCAGCACGAACAGTGAATCGTACCTTGTTGCTTCAGTTTCCATTGCCATCATAGAATTGTTTTCTGCATCTAATTCCCTTTCGTATTCACTTGAGAAATATCCCCAAGCGGCAAGATCCTACTTAACGATATTGTCTGTAGCACTTTTTCGATTGAATCTTTTCTCTGGAATCAGGTTCCTTTTTCCTGCTTTGTCAAGAATTTGCTTGTACTGCTCCTGTTTCGCGAGTTGGTAGTCTTTGATGAAATGCCTTGACTTTCCACATCCGTGATAGAGATTGTTGTTCCTTGTTTTGTTTGAACTGCCCCACTTTGGTATGTTACCGTTTCTTTGAGCCATTTTTTGAAATCTCTTAGTAAGATAGGCCATGTCGCTATCTTCATCACTTGACTCACTCCTTTCTGCTTTAAGTACCAGGTTCTTTTCTTTCTTAGGCTCTCTTCTTTCACTGTCCTTCTTTCTCTTCATCTCGTATGTTTTTAGATTACCAATCAACTCATCCATGGTCAAAGTCTATAGATCTTTAGCTTACGAATTTGGTTTGTTCCTAAGATAATGCTTCTAAGAAAGCTAACTAGGAATTACAATGTAGAGCAATTAACAAGATTACAACTCAACTATGTACATACATAAGACTCTGCTAGAACTGATCCTTAGTAGAGTTGTCTTCTTGTTCTTGACATACCAGTGACTTCAATGCCAGATAAATGCTTCTTTTGCTTGAGAAAATATCACTGAATGCACAAGATAAGTGTATCTTGCACCAGGTTGTTTTATCACAAAAGATATCACAATAGGTAGTGCTGTCAACTCTTGGTGTACTTCTTCTTAGTGAGAAGTGACTGCTGCACTGTCTGTACATCAGCTCCTAGGGTAGTTGCGTTCCAGCTGGATAGTGGACTTTGTACTTCTGTCAGAACACACCAATGGACCTGGTCCTGATTGTGTTCCTCATCTGTAATATTTGCCAAATGGTCACTTTCTTCTGCTACATTCCAGTTGTGCACTTGACCTGTACTTTTGTCAGAGAACCCCAAGGGAGTAGGTCCTTATTGTGTTTCTCTTTATATTGATTGCGTACAACCACTGACCTATTCTGTTGTCGGAGACATCTAAGGGACAACCGCATCGGGTCCCTATTGTGTTCGTTGTTATGTTCCTCCCTATGGTTGTTCATCCATTCGCTAATTTTAATAGTTCACATGAGATGTGTATCCTGTGGGACAAGATTCTCTATCTGGTTCTTAATAACAAGTTTGTTAGATCATCAAAACATAAGAAGCATAAGACTAAGATTTTGAAAACCCATCAAGGTTAAAGCAGGCTCCTCGAGCTTGGTATGATTGTTAAAATTCCTCTTAGAAAATGCCTTTAAAAGTGGGAAAATTAAAAATACCTTGTTCCTGAAGAAATGAGGAAGGAACCTGCCCGTTGTTCAGTTGTATGTTGATGATATCATTTTTGGGGGAACAACTGATTCTCTGTGTGAAGAATTTGCAAAACTCATGGGAAGTGAGTTTGAAATGAGCATGATGGGGGAACCGAACTTTTTCTTGGGCCTTCAAGTAAAACAGTTCTCCAAGGGTACATTTATTTATCAGTAAAAATACATCAGGGAGCTCTTGAAGAGGGTTGACATGGAAGCATCAAAGGTAATAGACACTCCTGTTGCTACTGCCACTGGACTGGACATGGATGAAACTGGATTCCCTGTAAACCAAACCATGTATCTAGGCATTATTGGGTCTCTTCTCTATCTCACTGCCAGCAAACCTGATATTGTCTTTAGTGTGGGGCTATGTGCAAGGTTTCAATCAAATCCTAAGGAATCTCATTTGAAGGCTGCCAAAAGAATTCTGAGATACACAGGACCCGGTCCTTTATTATCCCTCCGATGACAGTTTTAACCTCATTGGATATGATGATGCAAACTATGCAGGTTATCTTGTGGACAGGAAAAGCATTTCCAGAATGGCTTACTTTCTAGGTTCATGTCTCATCTATTGGGGCACAGGGAAGCAAAACTCAGTGGCTCTTTCAACAACTGAAGTAGAATATGTAGCTGTAACTTCCGATCGTGCTCAACTTCTATGAATTAAGCAACAACTGGAGGATTTTGGGGTACTTAATGAGGGTGTGCCCCTTCTGTGTGATAACACCAGTGCACTCAACATGGCCAAGAATCCAGTTCAGCACAAAAGGACCAAGCACGTTGATATGAGGCATCATTATGTGGAGAAAAGGGTTGATGTGTATGAAGTTCTGTAGCACAGAAGACCAAATTGCAGATATCTTCACCAAAGCATTAATTAGGGAATATTTTGAAAGAAACACGGTGAAGCTGGGGCTTTTAAAGCCAAATTGAGAACCTGATTCATCATCAGTTGGCTATGAAAATCACCTTCAGGTAAAACTATCTAAAGTATTTTCTGGACAAGTCTAACTCACTTCAATACCGTTGCAGGTAAACACGTTGATGAGTATAGAAACTGTAGATGCAGTGCATGGACGATAAAAGAGCATTAGTCTTTCAAATAATAGGACAAGGACCTGGTTCTTGTACCAAAGATTAGTAGTTCTGTGCATTCTTTAATACACGTCTTAAAAGGGTACAAAACTCAATTGCCATGTCATCCACCTTTTCAGACCCTACTGTCACGCCTCTTCACTTCAAATCGTTCTATCACCCTCTGAAATATTGCACTTCTCCACGCACAACCATTGTTTCAGAACCGGTCCCAATCTCTCTCTTCATAATTATCCATTCTTAATAAAACCCTCCTCTATTCTCCACAAACCATAAGTCCTCCATTAGAACTTCCCAAAGCACATGCACTCCATCTTTTCAATGGCTGATACAAACTCCGACCTCCCTGCCTCACTCATCCCTGATACTAAAAAATTGATGGAGTCCTACACCCCTACTGAGTCTTCTTTAACCATTCTTACTCTCCCCGCTGAAATCACACCTCATCCAGATTCCTGGTCTCGCTTCATTTCAGAAACCTCTAAAATTGGTGATCTGTCTTCTCCATCTTCTGAGGTTCCCACTAATCAAAGAACATATGGAGAACAATGTCAAAAGTCATAGAGGGTTACTCCATTGTTGCTACAGATTCCGTAGTGGCAATGGTGCCGATTGAGGAAGAAAATGTTGTAACCATTTTTGTGGTGTCTTCTAACGGTGTCTTGCATGAGATAATTTCTCAAAAAAATGAGGTACAGGGTATGGGGGAAGAGGAGCCATAGTGACTGTTGAGGGTGCTACACTGGAAGAAACTACTGGGCCCTCACATGAGGACCTTGACTCCTCTTTGTAGGACCCAAGTCAGGGTTCTCATTCTCAGGACAATTCTACTCTTGCATTTGCTATTGCACCTTTGGACATTCAAGCACCTGAGATGATGTCCAGCGATGAGGAGGATTTAAACAACCTGGATTTTGATGCGTTCATAGTCAAGCGAATGGTGGTGTCCACTCCTAAGTCTTCTACCAAGCAACCTACTACCAAGTTGCAAGCTAAGGTGGCCTGCGACTCCACCCTTCAGAAAAGCAGAAAAAGCAGTAAGAAGAAAAGGAGGAGGTTGGTGAAAGATAATGTGTAATATGTGATAAAGTTTTCCCTGTGATAGAAGGGGAAGAGCACACCAGAAGAATCTGGTTCCTTGGTTAGACGTTCCCAGAAAAAGAAGCAGCCTGCTTTAGTAGAGAGAGTTTCAACCCCCAGTTCCAAATTGAAGGATATTGTGAGCGAGCCCTCAATTTTTGATGAGGATGTGCTATTCAAGTCTAAGGGAAAAGAGAAATCAAGTGGTGGGAAGTCTGGCAAACGAAATACTGAAACTGTTCAGGAACCTTGTCGAATGCCCCCTTTTTCTAAAGGCAAAATCGGGTTTACGACATTTGGGCAGACAACTCTATTCCTTTTGGGAATTTGGGTTTGAGATTTAGAAGAGTCGCCACCTAATGATTAAATGTATTAGGAAACTAAGAAATTAAAAAAAAAGAAGAACCAGAGAATGGGTAAGGGTTTGAAATTATCTTAGGGGGAAGGTGTTAGGCACCCGCCAAGATCCACTAGTGTGGTTCCCGGCCATGCTACAATTGTGACTTTAAAGCAAATAAACATACAAGATAACTTCCACATAACGATTACAAGCAGGAATGCATAAAGGTTAAATAAACATGCTGAAGTTAGGGAATAAGTGGTTTCATAGTTGTTTAAAAGAGTGTATAAGTGCAGAAAAATCAAGTAACGAATGCAAATAATCAGACAAAGAAGTGAAATAGGTGGAAATTTTAGAAGGAAAACAGTGTTGGAAATTCCAAAGAGGTTTCAATTGATTTGAAACGAAATACAAGGTTTAAATAACTGGAAACTGACGGTTTAAAGGAAACAATAACGAAAGTACATAAGGAGGGAGGGGGGTCCTAGGTTTATAAACAACATGGATCATCCACACAACACCCGGTAACCAATTATACGCATGGTGTTATCGCGTGATCATCATCTCCATGTCTACCCTTTCCCACCCGGTTAAGGTATTAAAGTGCGGGATAGTATCGTTACTTATTGCATGCTATTACCCGTCCTGATCCTATCAGTCCCAAAGGCATTGAGACTACTAATCCTAAAAGGGAAGGAGTTAGGCTTTTCAGTAGTTTAAAAGGATAAAATCTAGGAGACAAACAAAACACGTAATCAAATAAGGGAGAAGCAAACAACAGTTTAGGCTCAAACATGCCTTCTCACTTAAAGGAAAATATATAGCATGACTTCAAATCTTGGTTATGGTTAGAATTAAATTTAAAAGCATTGGGACAGGTTGATTTATCACATATTTCTCAGATGAGGAGTCCGAATTAGCCTTGTCTGGTTGTAGTTATCAAAGCTGACATAGTTAATTAATTACCTATTGGTTTGCCTAAGTGAGACCTATATGCATGGTATCTAACAGAGCGTACTAATTTTAAAGAAAGGGATCACTGGTTTTATAAACAAAAGATATGCAGATTTTAAACGACCTTATGACTGGTTTTTGACGAGGCTGATTCTATTGATTATTCCTATAAGCAAGTTATCTGAGCGTTATTATTTTTAAACGATTACATAGATGCAAGAGTTCTATAGGCATGGTATCTAGAATGAAGTTAATTATTAGACCTATGATTGTTTGCCTAATGATAGGTATTTACAGAAGCGCAGAAGAACCTATGATCATGATTTCTATATGCAGAGATGTAGAGACTTAGAGACAGGATGTCTATATGCAAAAACTCAGAAGTTTGTAAATAACCTATAGGCATGCTGTCTATATGAGTGCAGGAATTAGAAAATCCTATAGGCAAGTTATCTAAGATGAGGATGCAGAAGTTTATAGGTAACCTATAGGCATGCTGTCTATGTGAGTGCAATAATTGGAAAATCCTATAGGCAAGTTATCTACCCTTTGCATGCAATCATTCCCATCCCTTTCTACTAGGCATCTCCAATAGATATTACAAACTATTACATACCCGAATGAATCAAAAGAAAGAAAAGTAAAATTACATCAGAAGTTCCAGCTACAACCAAATAGCCTAATTCAGACTCAAAGTCTAACAATATGAGATAAACCAACTTCCAGAATCGGATTTCCAAAAGCCTTTCTCATCCTTTGGGTGTGTCAAAGTTCCAAGGAACTTCATGAACTCCAGGCAATGCTTACACCCAATTATATTGCAGAATTAAGATTATGGTGCAGTGTAAAAGGGCCAGTCCTCAAATGTCCCAGTTCAGAGGGAGCTCAAGGTCCCAAAGCAAGGCTCATAAGAGGGGGGCAGAATTTAAGAGTCTAAGAACAAGTGTAAGTGCATAGGGAGGAATTATGGAGAGTCATGGCAGGCTGGTGGCCATGCCCAACAATTGGGAATGCTGGCACACCCCTGACTAGCCTGTCAGCCAGATCTTTGGAGTTAGGATCCATTGAGGATCAGGTTCTGACCTGGACAGTAATTTGGATACTGCTAGGCCAAGAAACTTAACTCAAACACATAGAGGGGAATATGGGGTAGGGATTCATAGTAGAAACAGACGCAGGGAAAGAACATACATAATTTAATCACTGAACATGCATAGCAAAGTAAACAAGAATGCTAAAACTATAAAGTAAACACATATATGTGAGGCAAAAATTAAATCAGAACATACCAGTTTCAGAAGAAATAAGTAGAAACAATAGTCTTGAAAAAAGCCAAATTGCAAGCAAAGTAGTTCCAAAAGACCCCAAGCACAACAGAGTATTGAATTCAAAACAGGATTGCAAGCGTGCAAGTATTTTAAATACTAGTGGTGAGAAGGTTGTGTGAATAAAGAAGTTGTAGCTGTTGTTGTAAGGTGTAAGGTGTCTTAAAAATGTTGGAGGGTAGTCCCTTTATAGTGCAGAAAGCAAGCAAGAAAGGCAAGGAAATAATTGAAATCAGTCTGCCTTTGGTTAAGGGATTCTTATTGCAACGGGTAAAATCTAGTTAAGGAAAGAAAATTTGATTAAAACCTTTCAAAGCAGCACAAAAGGGGTAAATACACAAAACATATTGAAGGAAAACGATCAATAGTACACGGTCTGTGACAAATATAGAAAGGGAATCAATCAAACTGCCATGAAACCAAAATTACAAGTTCAATTCGAATGAACCAATTCAAGAAAGGTAAAGGAGGTTCAATCGAAGAAAATCAGTGACGATTAATCAGCCTTATTAAAGGGATTTCAGAATCAATCACTTAGTTGGTGAAAACCTTTTTGAAAGAGGAATCTTCTCGTGTATAAAGCATACCAATCAAAAATAAGGAACTGTCAGGTTATTTAGGAAAAGAGTCCATCATTGAAAGCCTTAGAGTCACAAACAAAAAGAGATTCAAGTTCAGTTACAAACTCATCGTGAGTCTGAAAGCCTAGGGTCCCAAAGTGGAACCCTAATACCATTTACCCAAGGAAAACCCCCAAATCTTAGGGTTTTAGATTGATTCAGATAATAGAGGTGAGCAAACAGGCCATTGAAAGAGGCTCAGAAGTCTTTTTCAAAGACTTAATGAGAGACAATCACACATGATAGAAAGAACACTGATTCAAGGTCATGAGAACATGCTTGAGAAAACATGGAATTTAAACAAGTTTAAGAAGAAAGAGATGGTACGAGTTTTAAACAAAGTAGATGAAATATGCTTAGCAAGAATGCAAATAGAGTTTGGTAAAGTGAACAAAACCAAAGAACTCAACTATAAACACATATAGCAAAGCATAAGCAAAACAACACGGATTAACATGCGAGTACAAGAATAACAACGAAAATAGAAGAGTCTTGCATAATAGAAAAAAAACAAGAGAGCAAACTCATGCGTAGTAAAAGGAAAACATACAAGCATAACACAGAAAAACACACGTAAAGAAAGAATAAGAAGAATTAGAAAGATATTTGAAGGAATTTTTTAGAAACCCTAAAATTGAAATTGAAAGATTTTTGAAAAGGAAATTTGGGGAAAACCTTTAAAATGTCAAGTAAAGCCCAGATATATCACAGATCTAAGAAAAAAGTAGACAGGTACATAACTACTGACGGCTTAGAGTTGCATAGAAAACCCTAGCAACGAGAAAGGTCTTGAGGAAGGTCAGACCTTGAGTCGAAGAGACTCATATTTCTTGAGCATGTCAGAATAATGGCCGGAGAAGCCATAGATATGCAGATCTAAGGAGGATCTGAAGAGAACCATCAGAGTCGAGCTTCAAAGCATTGAGTAGCTAGGTTCAATGGTGTGAGAGGGTGAGTTGAGGCCATTCATTGCCTGAAAGGCCATGGATTTTGATGGAAACATGGTAGAATTAGGTAGGAGACGATTAGGGTTTCAGAGTTGTAATGACCCGACCGGTCATTTTGAGCTCTAGTGCACCGTTCAATAGTTTGTGGCCGTGAGCAGCTTCATTTCAGGTAATATAACTTGTACGCGTGGTCAGAATTGAATTTCGGAAAGTTCATCGTTGATTTGGAAAGAAGATTCTCATTTTGGAAGTTTAAAGTTGAAAGAATTAACTAGGATTGGATTTTTGAGTAAACAACCTCAGAATCGGGATCTGAAGGTTCCAGCCGGTTCGTATGATGATTTTAGACTCGGGCGTATGCCCGGATCGGGTTTTAGATGATCCGAGAGCTTTTTGACGCTTATTGTGGAAGTTACAATTTTGGAAGAAATTTCATAAGTTTGGCTTGAAGTTCATTTCAGAGTTATCGATGTCCGTTTGGGATTTCGAGTCTGAGAATAGCTCCGTGTGGTGATTCTAGAGTTGGGAGCGCGATCGAAAGTGAATTCGAAGGTCCGTAGGTCATTTTGAAGTCATTTGGATAAAGATAGAAAATTGAAGGTTTTTGAAAAGTTTGACCGGAAGTGGACTTTTTGATTGGGGTCGGATTCCAATTCTGGAAGATGGAGTTGGTCCGTAATGTCGAATATGACCTGTGTGCAAAATTTAAGGTCAATTGGACGTGATTTGATAGGTTTCGGCATCGAATATAGAAGTTTGAAATTCTAAAGTTCCTTAAGCTTGGATTAGAGTGAGATTCATGGTTTTAGCGTTGTTTGATGTGATTTGAGGCCTTGACTAAGTCCGTGATATGTTTTGAGACTTGTTGGTATGTTCGGACGGGGTCCTGAGGGGCTTGGGTGAGTTTCGAGGTAGTTTCAGACCATTTCTTGACCATTTTTAGTTGCTGGTTTTTGGCTACAGTAGTGTCCTACGCGATCGTGGGGAACTGGATGCAATCATGATGAGTAAAATGGGAGAAAATGGCCAGTGATTCGCGATCGCGGAAGGGCTTTCGCGATCGCGTAGAGGAAAGTTTCTGCTGCACTGACTCAACTTTGGAAGCTTGTATCTCGCAATCTATAAGGAATTTGGAGATGATCCAAAAATGAAAGTTGTAGCCCTTTATGTCTAGTTTTCTTAAAATCAATCCATTTAGCATTTGGAGTTGTTTACAAAAAGTTATTTGTGCTAAACTGCAACCTATCCGAAAAGAGTTTGGAAATCACGAAAAAGAAATTTGTGTTGCACAGGGATGACTTTAGAAGTTTATATCTGTAATCTATAAGGAATTGGAAAATGAAAAATGCATGAAAGTTGTAGCCCTTTGTGTCTAGTTTTCAGAAAATCAAACCATTTGTAATTTGGAGTTTTGTACAAAAAGTTATAGCCATTATACTAGAGACTGTCCGGAAGAGCTGGGCATTTGTTCTCCGCGATCGCGAAGCCCTTTCCGCCAACGCGAAGGGCAAATTTTGGGCTGAGAAATGTTTTACTTTGTGACTGCGAATCATTTTCCGTGATCGCAAAGAGTAAATACCTGGGCAGAAGCTATATTTCGAGGTTTCGGCCATTTTTATCATATTTGGAGCTATGGAGCTCGAATTGAAGCGATGTTTGAGGCGATTTTCACCATATGTATTGGGGTAAGTCTTCTATATTCGAAAGTAATTATACTTCATTATTCTATGATTATATTCATTATTTATTTCAGATTTAAATGAAGAAAATAAGATTTTTGTAAACTTTTCAAGAACAAAAATTCAAGATTTGGACGTCAAGTTGTTATCGAAATTTGATAAAATTGGTATGGTTGAACTCGTATCGAAATGGATTATCGGATTTTGTGAGTTTTTGGGAATCCGGACATGTGGACCCGAGGGCAATTTTGTCAACTTTTCGATCGGGGTTAGGACTTATTATAAATTGAATTGTTATGAGTATTAGGGTGTATTTTCATTGGTTTGCCCATTATTTGGCTAGTTGTGGAGCATTTAGGGTAAATAGAAGGAAGATAGATTGGTGATGTGTTGAATGCAGATATTATTATTTCTAAGGTAATCAGGGTAAATCGAAGGAAGATAGATTGGTTGGCCACTGTTGATTTGGCATATTCGTGATAGTGATCAGTTCATTCAGTCAAGTTATGCGTATGATTTGTGGCGGTACGTGTGAGGCTTGTCGGCTGCCGTAATTGATGTTATTCAGAAGCATTCTACTGTTATGGCCTGTTATGTGTAGGTGGATCTCGGAAGGGCTATGATGGCTTAGACCACTACCTAGAGAATTTCATATTCTACGGTTATGAGAATTCACCTGTGTATTTCTATGGTTCTCTTGGAATGAGTTAAGTAAAAACTTTTTATATTATGATGTGTTAATCTATTAGTGGTTCCGAAGTTATGATGAGAGTCGTATTCTATCATATATTGGCATACTAGGTGCAGTAAGTAATATGGAATTTAAAGTAAGGGTCGAGGTTGTGGTTCGGTGTTGCTAAGGATGTCACGAACTCAGAAGAGAAGGAAAGGAGTTTCGATGTTTAAGGAAAGTTGGTATTGTCTTCGGCGTCACCTGAGATCGGTGTTTTGTGCAAAAAAAGGCTTTGCATCCTGGTTAGGGATTCTTGATTGCTTTTCAGCGTTAGTGCGGTCGGTGGTTTGGATGTACAGACCTATTATTGTTACGGAAGATTGTGGGAGCGTGCCCCACGGGAAGGTTGTATAAGTGTGGCATGTATCCACTTGATTGATTGGAGAGTTAAGCCAAGTATGAAGATTGCAGTGATGTCATTAAATTGAGAATTGATGCCTAGAGGGCACTCGGTTTATTGGGTTGTGGACTGTGGAGGATTACTCCAGTTATGATGGTTGTTCCTGTGTGTTATGAGAAAAAGGGAGTTATTATGCACCTTTGAAAGGTTATTAGCTTAGTTCAATGTGATCAGAATCAGCTTGAGGTCTGCGGATAGATCTAAATGTGAGTATGGGCTTTCTATCAGTCCAAATGTGTTCATTTTAGCAATGCTCTCTTTATGGAAGAGTAGTCTGGGTGTTATTTTGTCGCCAATCATTTCATGTAATGCTATATTGTGCTGTGTGCGTTGTGAATGGCTCGATGATTTTCTGATGTGTTGAGGTTCCACGTAGAGATGATGTCATATGAGCATTATGGCTCTCGAGATTTAGATCGTATATCGCACATTAGTTGTGCTTGATTTGTAGCCTATGGCACTATATCTTCCCCCAGGGATGGTATTATGCACTTAGCGTGCTTGTGACCGATATTCGATATTTTGTTGTAATGCGAAATTTAGCTCGATATATATCTCCTTATGTGAATTCTATGTGTGGATCGGATGGCACACCTCCATGGGTATGTTATTTGGATCGGGTTGCACACTGCAACAGTGTGATGTAGAGTATATTTTTCTATATGCTATTTTTGTATATGCCTTGTTTCCTATTTTCTAAGGAAAGTCTGAATTAGTGCGTGAGTTGGGTAGTACCTTCCAGAGTTCATTTTCCTTTGTATCACGTTCGAATTGGTAGCCTATCGGCACATCGCCGCATCATATGAGGCTTTTGATCATGTCCGGGGTGGCTTACTGCCTGAGCAGTTCATACTGAGTGAGATAAGGTTATTGGATCTAGGAACTGTGCAGTCGGATTATACGAAGCATATTAAAGAGCAAAGACCATTATTTGGTTCAGAATGAGGTGATGGCTCCTGTCAGGAGTATAGACTCAATGAGTTGTTGATTCGGTAGTTGGTTATGGATCTCTACACATCTCTTCCGCCGTGGCGTTGTTGGCAGAGTTAGAGCAAGACCTATGTAGGTCATGAGGTTCAATGGGAGTATCAGAGTCATGGAATTTCGACTAAGTTGATCAGAAAGTGTTATTGTGGCCCGGTGAGTAAAGTGATGCAAGGTGTGAATTCAGCAAAATTGTGCAGTCATGTTTGGGTACAGCGTGTAGTGATTAATATGGTGATCGTATGTTGGAAACAGGCCTGACCGAGAATTCCAGATGTTGCAATTGGGCTCCGAGGCTTATTTGCTTAAGTGAAAAACAATATCTTCAGAGTGATCGAGATAAGGTTCTCAGCGAAGTTGTGGTAGCACTGGTAGTTGGTCGAGGTGTTAAAAAGTGATTCCAGACTACTTCAGTGTAGTTCTCAGCACGTTCGAGGACAAACGTATGTTTAAGTGGGAGATAATGTAAGGACCCGACCGGTCATTTTGAGCTCTAGCGTGCCGTTCAACAGTTTATGGTCGTTAGAAGCTTCATTTCAGGTAATATGACTTGTACGCATGGTCGGAATTGAATTTTGGTAAGTTCAGAGTTGATTTGGAAAGAGGATTCTCATTTCGGAAGCTTAAAGTTAAAATAATTAACTAGGATTGGATTTTTGAGTAAATGACCTCAGAATCAGGATCTGAAGGTTCCAGCAGGTTCGTATGATGATTTTAGACTCGGGCGTATGCACAGATCGGGTTTTGGATGACCCCGGAGCATTTTGGCGCTTATTGTGAAAGTTAGCATTTTGGAAGAAATTTTATAAGTTTGGTTTGAAGTGCATTTCAGAGTTATCGATGTCCGTTTGGGATTTCGAGTCTGGGAATAGCTCCGTATGGTGATTCTAGAGTTGGGAGCGCAATCGAAAGTGAATTTGGAGGTCCATAGGTCATTTTGAAGTCATTTGGCTAAAGATAGAAAATTGAAGGTTTTTGAGAAGTTTGACCGGAAGTGGACTTTTTGATATCGGGGTTGGATTCCGATTTCGGAAGTTGGAGTAGGTCCGTAATGTCGAATATGACTTGTGTGTAAAATTTGAGGTCAATCGGATGCGATTTGATAGGTTTCGGCATCGAATATAGGAGTTTGAGATTCTAAAGTTCATTAAGCTTGGATTGGAGTGTGATTCATGGTTTTAGCATTGTTTAATGTGATTTGAGGCCTCGACTAAGTCCGTGATATGTTTTGAGACTTGTTAGTATGTTCAGACGGGGTCCCGAGGGGCTCGGGTGAGTTTCGGGGTGGTTTCGGACCATTTCTAGCTGCTGGTTTTTGACTACAGCAATGTGCTACGCGATCGCGGGGAACTGGTCACGATCGCGATGAGTAAAATGGGAGAAAATGGCTAGTGATTCGCGATCGCGGAAGGGTTTTTGTGATCGCGTAGAGGAAAGTTTCTGCTGCACTGACCCAATGTTGGAAGCTTGTATCTCACAATCTATAAGGAATTTGGAGATAATCCAAAAAAAAAAGTTGTAGCGCTTTGTGTCTATTTTTTCGAAAATCAAACCATTTATCATTTGGAGTTGTGTACAAAAAGTTATGAGTGCTACACTACAGCCTATCCGGAAAGAGTTTGGAAATCGCGAAGAAGAAATTTGTGTTGCACAGGGATGACTTTAGAAGCTTATATTTTGTAATCTATAAAGAATTGGAAGATGAGAAAAGCATGAAAGTTGTAGACGTTTATGTCTAGTTTTCAGAAAATCAAACCATTTTCCATTTGGAATTTTGTACAAAAAGTTATGGCGATTATACTAGAGACTATTTGGAAGAGCTGGGCATTTGTTCTCTGCGATCGCAGAGCCCTTTCTGCGATCGCGAAGGGAAAATTTTGGGCTGAGAAATGTTGTACTTCGCGATTGCAAAGCATTTTCCGCGATTGCAAAGAGTAAATACCTGGGCAGAAGCTATATTTAGAGGTTTCGGCCATTTTTATCATATTTGGAGCTATGGAGCTCAGATTGAAGCAATTTTTGAGGCGATTTTCACCATATGGATTGGGGTAAGTGTTCTATATCCGAAAGTAATTATACTTCATGATTCTATGGTTATATATATCATTTATTTCGGATTTAAATGGAAGAAATCAAGATTTTTGTAAAACTTTTCAAGAACGAAAATTCAAGATTTGGACGTCAAGTTGTTATCGGAATTTGATAAAATCGGTATGGTTGAACTCGTATCGAAATGGGTTATCGGATTTTGTGAGTTTTTTGGAATTCGGGCACGTGGGCCCGAGGGAAATTCTGTCAACTTTTTGATTGGGGTTAGTAATTGTCATAAATTGAATTGTTATAAGTATTAGGGTGTATTTTCATTGGTTTGCCCGTTATTTGTCTAGTTGTGGAGCATTTAGCATCGATTCGGGTCTTCGGAAGGGCGTGGAATGCCGGTGATGGATCTTCGGAGCGAGGTGAGTCTCCTTTATAACCTTAAAAGAGGTAATTTTTCCCATAGGTGAGTTAATTGGTTATGTGCTCCTATTTGTGGGGGCTACATACACACGAGGTGACGAGAGTCCATGTATAGCTACTATTATGCTATTGTCCGGGTAGTCTAGGACCCAAAAGCATGCTATACTTGAATTAATCATAAACTTATTAACAGCTTGAGTTGCTTAAATCTTATTGAATTAGTAAATGAATTTCTAAAAAGATTAAAATTCATTTTCTTAAATTGTTAAAAGAGGATTGGATTTTATTTGGATAAATGTTCCCCGATAAATCCTTAATTGGCTGTTTGAGCATGTATTTCTATGTGTACCTACGTCGCATGTATGAATCGCGAGCAGAGTATTTGTTTATTTTATATTGACCGTGTCACAGGATAGTTCGCGAGCGGGGTAATAGATGCATCTATGGTTCGAGCCGTTCGACCCTCGGTAATGCACAATTTACATTTCTGTTGGAGCGGGCCGTACGACCTTGGCATGATATACGCATGCTTATATTGCTTGCCTGAGAGTTTTAAATGTTGATATTGCCTTTCATGGCCCGATATAAATTGATAAATATAATGAAAAGTAAATCTTGGAAATCCTTTATTATTTGTTAAAGATGTTTACCTGTTTTCCGACTTTATGAGTGTTAACTGCTATATAAATCCTTGATTTCCTCACATTTTTATTATATTATTATTGGTCCGTTAGCAAGTGTCGAAGTCGACCTCTCGTCTCTACTTCTTCGAGATTAGACAGGATACTTGCTGAGTGCACGTTGTTTTTGTACTCATGCTACACTTGCCGTGCATTTTTGTTGCACAAGCACCTGCATTTCTAGTGGCCTACTAGGCGTAGCAGCATAGTTGATACGGAGACTTAGGTGAGCTGCACTTATCGAGGCGACCTACAGCCAACAGAGTCTCTTTCAGTTATTTGTATCTATTTCCTGTCCAATATTGTATTCTGGACAGTTGTTGCATTTATCTCCTTCGTAGTAAATGCTCATGCACTTGTGACACCGGGTTCTGGGATGATTATTGGATATCTTATATTTATTTCCAAACATTCTTTTATTTACATTGTAAATATTGTCTTTTACCAGTAAAATTGAAGGAAAATCTTAGTTTTTAAAAATTGTTAAAATGAGAATTTAATTAAGTATTTTTGGTTGGCTTACCTAACAGTGGTGTCCGGCGCCATCACAATCCTTAGTGGATTTTGGGTCGTGACAGGAGTGCTGGAGAGTGTTTTAGACACGAAGGGGTTTCAAAGGCGGCGTTTCAGATAGAATGAATTAGGTTAGGGGGGTTTAGGAATTAAAAAAGGAAGGAAAGATTTACTTTTGATCAATGACCTGGATTAAAAGGGAGTCGGGTGGGTTTTTTAAATATGGTGTCACGACCCATTTTCCATAATAGGTCATGATGGCGCCTGACACCATTTGTCAGGCCAGCCAACGCGGAAGTATAATTAAATTCTCATTTTACCTTTGCCAAAAACCATTATAATAGATTTTTCCCAATTTAAAGTTATAAACCAATAAAGATCAATGAAATCTAAAGACAGTTAGACAACCCAAAATAACATCTACCACTGTGTGCCAGAACCTAGTGTCACAAGCTACGGGTAACTAGTAGAATATACACAAAAGAATAATACCCTATCCTACTGTCTGAATCAGGATAGACAGATTGAACAAAAATACAAGGAAGACTTCTTCGGCTGCGGATTGGCAAGAAGGGAATGCAACTCACCGTAGAAGTCCCAGATGCGCTCACTGATATGCACCGGAATGATGTCCGGATTCATCTGCCTCAAATCCTGTACATTTAAGTACATAAGTGTAGCATGAGTACATAAACAACATGTACCCAGTAATTATCCCGTCTAATCTCGAAGAAGTAAATATATATTAAAATATATATATAAGTATGATGAGTTCAAATCATGGAATTTACAAGCATCGACAGTTTTATGACAAGTGGCATAAGTCAAGAAATCTACAACATCAAGTTTATAGTTTATCATAAGAGATAATGGAAAAATAAAGCATATATAAGTTTTTCCACATTTAAACTGCGCACATAATACAGAGGCGACGTCTCGAACCAACAGAAATAAACTGTGCACTTGTCGAGGGTCGACGACACGCCTATAGATGCATCTATTCATACCGAGGCGATCGGCCCGATCCACAAATAAGGATGAAATGTCAAGTTCACACACATGGCACATACATGGTCAAAAATAACAAAACAAACTTCATTAACTATACAAGTATGCTCATTTCCCCTTTTAAGTCTCTAGTACACACTAGGTGTTCATAACAACAAATTAACATAAGAGATGTATTTAATAGGCATGTTGTAGGTCCTAAGCTACCCGGACATTTGACATAGTAGTAGCTACGCACAGGCTCACGTCACCTAACGCGTATGTAGTCCCCGCATTTAGCAACAAACACTCAAACATTAATCCTAAGGGGACAATTCCCTCTTACGAGGTTAGAAAGGAGACTCACCTCGCTCCGAAGCGCACTTCTGATATCAAGAATAAGCCCAAACCCTCAATTTGTAGCCAATCGAGCACCAACTAATAAAAATAAGCAAGAACTAGTCAATAAGAGCTTACAAGGTTAAATTCTAATATCTTACACAATTTCCTAACCATTAATACAAGTTTTCCTAAATTTCGACCCCGGGCCCACGTGCCCGGATTCCAATATTTTTTGAAAGAAGTTGTTCCCTATCACCTAAGGATCACAAATATATGATTTCTAATTCATTTCATGGCAAATTATAGGATTAAATCTTAGTTTTGATTAAACCCTAGATCTAACTCTAATCTCTTGATTTTCACCTAATTTTAGTGTTAAATCTACCTAATGTTTATGTACTTGAACTAAAAGTAAGTGGCGGTTACTTACCTTGTAATGATATGTGGAAACTCTCTCCTTGAAACCCCCAAAATCGCCCAAGTGTGTAGTGAAAAGTGAGAGAAATGAGTTTGAGTTCGTATTAATGAACCTTTCTATCTGCAGTGATTTCCGCTTCTGCGGAATATTTCCCGCTTCTGCGGGTTCCGCTTCTGCGGTTGAAACCTCGCTTCTGCGAGTCCGCTTCAGCGGAAAGCCCACCGCTTCTGCGGTTCTGGGCCTGGGACGGGTGGACCGCTTCTGCGGTCGGGGGTCCGCTTCTGTGGTTTCCCCTGGGCTTGGCCCCTTCCACTTCAGCAACAATTAGACCGCATCTGCGGCCCAAGAACCGTAAATGCGGTTATGACAGAAGCAGCAAAATCCCAGCCCTTTCTAAATTTCCAACTTCACTCGAACCTCGACCATTTGATGCTCGGGGCTCCCGAGCCCCGCCCGAACATATCGACAAGTCTGAAATCACAAGGAGGACCTACTCGAACCCTCGAAAAACTCAATACAATGCTAAATCGAGGAATCAACCCCCAAAATCAAATGAATCAAATCATTGAACTTCAAGTTCTTAATTCTCCTCCAACGGGTCAAAACTCCCTTAAACTACTTGGATTGACACCAAATTTTTACGAGTAGGTCTTAACTGATATTTCGAACTTGTTCCAAGTTTCGGAATCAAAATCCGAACCCGATACCTATGAAAACAAGGATTTCTTAGTTTATTTAAATCTTTGAAACTTAAACTTAACAATTTCACATAAAAATTCATTACTCGGGCTAGGGACCTCAGAATTCAATTCCGGGCATACGCCCAGGTCCCATATTTTCCCGTGGGCCCTCAGAAATTGTCAAATCACGATTCCGGGTCCGTTTCCCCAAAATGTTGGCCGAAGTCAAACTTGGCCTTTTTAAAGAAACTTAAAGAAGCAACTAGACTTGTTCTTGCTCAAAACTCTTCTAACTTCCGAACCACCCGTCCCCGCAAGTCATAAATTAGCTAAAGCAAGTGTGGAAAATTTTATTCAAGGGAACGGGGTTCAAAAATGTAAAACGACCAGTGGGGTCGTTACATCTGGTCAGGGGTCGGGTAATTTAGGAATTGGGCTGGTTTTAATTTGGGGCGAAATTGGGGTCAAGTTAAGGCTAAAATTGAAAGGAAATGAGGCTATAATTGAAATGAAAATGGGCTAAATGTTAAATAGCCAATTTCCCCCTTTTATTTTATACAATAGCGATAATGATTTTAAAAGTAAATTAAAAACAGTGAGTTAACATATACTATATAAATATTAATCTAAAAATACTGGAAATAATTTTATAATTATAAAATGCTATTAATCTTAAAGTAGGCTATAATTGCAGTTATATGCAATTTAGTCTTTTAAATACCGAATAAGTTTGTAAAAATATACAAAAATCACCTTAATTATATTTTGGTGTAAATATGAGAAAAAAATAAATTATTCACCAAAATGATAATCTTGGGAATAATTATTGGATTTTGTACGGCTAAAAATAGACAATAAAATGATTTTAAAATCTTTAAAAATTAGGAAAAAATACCAAAACTCTTGGGCATGCTTATGTATGCATTTACATGCTGTTTTAAAAGTATTTTGCATATAAAAACTACATGGGAAAAATTGGGTATCAACAACTGCCCCTCTTTACCCGGGAAGGATGACAGAGTTGTTGGGTAAAGATATGAAGGCCAATTTTGACCGAATGTAATGATTTGAAGAATTTTGACCGCACACTGCTTCCGGAGCTGCCAACATATCCCTAGTCTTACAGGAATCAGGCCATATGTAGTTCAGGATCCACTGGCGGAATATGCCGATGGAGATTTTCGAAAAGCGGACGCGATGTTCAGGTTGAGAAGGATGTTCAGAGTCGAATAGGCTGTGGGAACTGGAGAGGGATCGCTCCTTCCGAGATGACCATTGCTAGCAGGTTTACATGCAAATGAGCAATACGAACATATATTGTGCATAAATCTAAACGTGATGCAAGTTCCCGTTGGACCATGAATGCGATTTTTGGATGGTTAGGATGACGTCCTCGGACTATGGTGTCCTGGGCCATGAAACGTACAATAAAGGACTCGTAGGCTATGAAATAATGTTCTCGGGCTATGAGAATGATGCCTCCGAACTATGATGCCTTTGAATAATGATATGCAAAACATAAAATGAGGTCCTCAAGCCATGGCATAGCGTTCTCAGACTATGAAAATGGTGCCTCCGAACAATGACGCCTTTGGAAAATTTGGCGATCTTTCAGCCCATGAAAAATACAGAAGGTGGCGATCTTATGCAAGACTTAAATAAAATGGTGATATTTCAGCCGATGTAAAGTGTAAATTAAAATGGAAATATTTTTGTTGATGCCAGATTTAAAATATAAGTGGCAATCTTTTAGCCGATGCAAGATTTAAATGAAGTGGTGATATTTCAGTCGATGCAAGATGAAGTGGCGATATTTCAGTCGCCGTAAAAAATAAAAATGGCGATGTTTCAGCTGATGTAAAGTGTAAATATAAATGGCAATATTTTATCCAATGATGATGGAGATAGAGCTTAGTCTCGGAAGGCAGAATAGTAGCCTTATATAATGCAAGGAATGCAAATGGAGGTAGAGCTTATCCTCGGAAGGCAGAATAGTAGCCTTATGAAATTATGGAGACAGAGCTTAGTCTTGGAAGGCAGAATAGTAGCCTTATGCAATGCAAGGAATGCAAATGGAGGTAGAGCTTAACCTCGGAAGGCAGAACAGTAGCGTTATGCAATTATGGAGATAGAGCTTAGTCTCAGAAGGCAGAATAGTAGCCTTATGCAATTAGGAGACATGGCTTAGTCTCGGAAGACAGAATAGTGGCCTTATGCAATGCAAGGAATGAAAATAAAGGTAGAGCTTAACCTTGGAAGGCAGAACAGTAGCCTTATACAATTATATAGATAGAGCTTCATCTCGGAAGGCTTATGCAAAAGATGCGAGACGAATAATAATGAGAGATTCTTAGCTGGTTGCCAAATACGATATTTTGGTTGTGAAGTGATAATTTTGTGGGTTGTATTCCTGAAAGTACGAGTGTATAAATGTCTTTGATGATTTGTGACTTGGGTGCCTGCATCTAAAGAAAAATAGTGAGTTTTGTAAAGGGACCGATTAGTTTGCATTCCCGTTGGCTTTGCTTGACTAGCTCGGCTATGTTTATGGTGATACTGTAGGTACCCTCGGGGCAGCATTGTCAAACAAAGCGATTTAGATAATAAGCATGCATGAGTTTTGTTAAAGGTATGATACATGTATATATATTTTAAGAAATAGCATTTAGATAAACCAACGACCGCGACGTGGTTCAAAATATTGCGACCTTTCTTGCTATGGAATTTTGAGGGCCCTCCTCAAAATTCTACCCTAGTTTAGTGGGTTGATGCTTCTGACGGCTGCTTGCAATGATCGGCTGACGTTACTTCGGAATTTTGAGAGTCCTCCTCAAAATTCTACCCCAGTTTCTAATTGCGTGGGGAAATGAAAATTTTATTGAATTGTGACCGAGCCCATAAGGCTGCCTACGTATCCCCTGTTAAATGGGAATTAGGTCAGATGTAGTTCAAATTACATAATGAGATCATAAATAGTTACACATAGTATCGCTTGAAAACATCTGAATTTATTGGTTTTGGCCAAACTTCTCCGTCCATTTCTGCAAGTATGAGGGCTCCTCCCGTTAGTGTACCTTCTCAGTCTGTTGAAGAACTTCCTCAAATCTTCCATGTAATCAGTGGCTTTCTTGGACTTGATGATAACATCATCTTCATATACTTCGATCTCCTTGTGTATCATATCATGGAGAATGGGAGTCATGGCCCTCATGTAGGTGGCCCCAGCATTCTTTAACCCAAACGACATCATTTTGAAATAATACATCCCCCACGACGTAATGAAAGTCATTTTCTCAGCGTCCTCTTCATCCATCCATATCTGATGGTACCTAGCAAAACAATCAACGAATGACTGCAACTCATGCTTGGCGCAGTTGTCAATCAAGATGTGTATATTTGGAAAGGGAAAGTCTTCTTTTGGACTAGCCCTGTTGAGATCCCGGTAGTCGACGCAAATTCTGACCTTTCCATCCTTTTTCGGTACTGGCACAATATTAGCTAACCATGTCGGATACTCTACTACCTTGAGGACCTTAACTTTGACCTGCTTAGTGACTTCTTCCTTGATTTTCAAACTCATGTCTGGCTTGAACTTTCTGAGCTTCTGTTTCACTGGCGGACAGGAGGGGTTAGTTGGAAATTTGTGAGCCACAATGGACGTGCTTAGACCAGTCATGTCTTCATATGACCATGTGAATATATCCTCATATTCCCTTAGAAATTTTTTATACTCTTTTTTCTCGGACGGTGACAAATAAACGCTGACTCGTGTTTCTTTGATGTTCTCTGTATCTCCTAGATTGACGATCTTTGTCTCATCCAGGTTGGACTTAGGCCTATTCTCAAAATTCTCAATTTCTTTAACAATTTCTTCTGGTATATCTTCCTCTGAATCTATGTCCATTTGTTGCGTTGTCTTGTTGCATATCACAGTCGTTGGTTAATCAAGATAAGTAATAGTAATGCTATTTAAATAAAGTAATGAGAGAGAATAATGAGAGAGAGAGAGAGATTTGTAAGAAAATTGAAATACTTTAATAAATTCCATTGGAGCTCTTTCTTGCGAAAAAAGAAAAAATGCGAAAGGAAAATAAACTAATAAAGCAAAATAGTACGTAATGCTTTGTTCAACCTTGCTATCCCGAGGCACATCGGGCTCTGGTGGTTCTGACAGTCCAGTTGTTAAGGTGTTCCCCTCCGCCTACAGCCTGTATGGATGGGCCTTCCTCCCCCTCCTCCTCGAAAATGACACAAGAGTCCATATCATCATCTTCCAGGATCAAATTCCTCATTGATGTTAATGCTTCCTCTTCTTCTGACCCATAAATGACTTTGGCTGGTTGAAATGTCTGCTCCAGATGAGGTATCGGTTAATCCAATTGATAGTAAGGCCCGCGCCATGGTGGCGACCAGTCCTTGAATTCTTCCCAGGTATACTCATACCCCAACCCGAAGGTGGTACCGTGCTTCTTGAGCTTAATAGGCTTAGCTATTCCTTGGAGGTTTTTTCCAAGTCCTTTGCCAGGTTCATACCCGCTCCAATTCAATATGCTTTCAATTTTGTTGTCCCACCATTTGTCTTTGTCGATTGCGTTGACCCGCTCGATGTAGTGGTAAGTTTCTCCGCCTATTCTTCTTCTTCCTCCAATTGTTGGAATGGTCCAACAGCTATATATGGGTTTGCTACCGTCACCATGAATGATCATCTCCTGGTGATTCCACAAATTTCACTGCCTGATGTAGTGTTGATGCCACGGCCCCGGCGACATGAATCCATGGTCGTCCCAACAATAGATTGTAAGAAGACGGCACGTCTATCACTTGAAAATCAACATCAAACCAAGTAGGCCCCATTTACAAACATTGGCTAATTTCCCCAATAGTGGACCTTTGAGATCTGTCGAAAGCTTTAACGTTGATGCCCCATCCTTGATTTCATGCAGCCCTTTTCCCAATGTTTTGAGTGTCACCAGATGACAAATGTTGAGACTGGGCCCCCCATCGACCAGGATCCAGGTGATAAAATAATCTTTGCACTGCACAGTGATGTGTAGTGCCTTGTTATGACTCAATCCTTCCGGCGGCAGCTCATCCTCGTGGAAGGTGATTTTGTGACTTTCCAATACCTGACCCACCATGTTTGCCATTTCTCTTCCAGTGATGCTACCCGGTACATACGCTTTACTCAACACCTTCAACAGGGTATTTTGGTGTGCATAAGACTTTGTAATAAAGCCAAGATAGAAATTTATGCTGGTGTTTTGTTCAGCTGGTCAATGACCGAGTCTTCCTTGGCTTGTATCTTTCTCCAGAGATCATGGGGTCTAGTTTCAATGATGGCTTGCCGACTAGAGGTCTACTTACTTGAATCAGCTAAGTGTTCTGGGGCATAAACCCTGCCGGTTCTTGTCATACCCTGCGCCACAACTGTTTCCCCATACTTCACTTTTCCTCTCCTTCTTGCCTCAGATGTGTAGTCCCACGGTATAGCTTTTTTGTAGAACGGTGTTACGACTGTCATTGCTATCGGAATAGGCACCCTTGTCTTGGAAGGTAGTACAACAACTTCGAAGGGCTCTGACGCCTTTGGGGACCCAAACTCGACCTCGATTGGTGTTGGCATCTTTGCGGAGGCTGGTGCTTCAAATTCAAGCGATATGGACATGTTCACCTCAACATATTCAGAAGGTTAAATTTGGACTACAATCAGATTGAGATTTACTGTCGGTTTCTTTGGATCGTCACCTTCCGTGATCAAACCGATTGATCCCTTGGGATCCCAATCATCTTCTATTTCAATCATATAAACACCTCTACCCTTGTGGTCCGGTAGAGGGTTGTTGTGGACGTTCGGAGCAGGCTCCTTTACCACGATAATCTTGTTATCAATCAAGGCCTGGATTTTGTCCTTCAAGGAGCGGCATTCATCAATAATATGTCCCTTCATGCCAGAATGCTATGCATAGGTTTTGTTTGGGTTAATCTGTTGGGAAGGGTTTTCAGGAGTTATGGCAGGGACATAAGTGAAATAACCAGCAGCTTTGAGTCTTTCATACAGCTGGTCGATTGGCTCGAAAATGGCGGTATATTATTTAGGAGGCCTGCGGTAAAAATTTGGTCGGGGTCTAGGAAAGTTTTGGCGAGTGGGACGTGATTGGTAGTGGGATGGTTGAGTGTTGTAGGCTTGGTAGACTTGTGCGGGTTGGGAATATTTGGGTGAAGTGGGTTGGTATGTGGGAGGTGGAGGTGATTGATAGGTAGGTGGTGGAGCTTGGTTGGAGGGTGCGGGTGTTTGGAAATTTGTAGTGGGTTGATATGTAAGTGAAGATATCGGGTAGGTTTGATATTTGACTGGTGATTTGATTCTTTGTGCAACTATTACGGCACTTACGTCCCTCTTCTTGAATGTACCACCGGACTGCAGAGCCTTGTTGGTGGCTTGCAAAGCTTCAAAGTTAGTGACCATACCGTTTTTGATGCCTTCTTCAATCCTTTCTCCCAGCCTGATGATGTCAGAAAATTTATGGTTCTCGATCAACATTAGTCTCTCATAGTATTGTTGATCCTGTGCTCTGACAAAAAACTTGTTCATTTGTTCTTCCCCTAAAGCAATTTAAACCTTAGCAGCCTCTGATATCCAATGAGTGGCATATTCGCGGAATGTTTTTTTAGGTTTCTTCTTTAAATTCTGAATATAAAACACATCCGGTGCATTCTCCATGTTGAACCTGAACCTGTCCATTAAGTCAGACACCATACTAACCCACTTTGACTACTTTTTTGGGTCTTGGCTAATGTACCAAGAGAGACCATCTCCTTTCAGGTTCCTCATGAAAATCTTCATACGGATCCTCTCATCTTTCCCTACTCCGACCAGCTTGTCACAGTATGTCCTCAAGTGTACCCTGGGATACTTTGTACCATCAAACATTTCGAACTTGGGAGGTTTGTACCCCTCGGGAAGTTTGACATCTGGTTGGATGTAAAGGTCTTCGTAATTCAGTCCCTCGATCCCCTTGCTTCCTTCAACAACCTGAACTCGTCTAGTCAGCTTCTTGAGTTCTGCGGCCATATTCTTGATAAGAGAGTCCTTATCATCAGACTCTGGTGTGCTCGAGGTGGGCTGAATGGGGTGTGGTATGGTTTCCACGTAGATGGGGGTGTTGTGGTGGTGATCATTTGTGGAGTTTAGTGGTTTAGGGATGAGCAGTGGGGTGTGTCACACCTCCTTTTTACGCTTACTACACCCCATGAAGGATATAATAAAATGAGTTTTTTCCAATTAAAGGACAATCGAAACGGGATTCGATTATTAAGATATTTAGAGTCGCCACTTGGGAGATTTATGGTGTCCCAAGTCACCGGTTTGAATCCCTAATACAGGAAAGGGTTTGACTCTGTATTACAGTCGCGAACCAGAAATCCGAGTAAGGAATTCTGTTAACCCGGGAGAAGGGGTTATGCACTCCCGAGTTTCGTGGTTCTAGCACGATCGCTCAACTGCTATATTTGGCTAAAATCGGATCTTAATACATGTTAAAACCTATAGTGCAATTTTAGAATTATTTACCGCTTTTACTCAATTTTTAAGAAAGTGAACGTCGTTTAAGAACGTGTTTTTGGATCACGTCACAGGAAATGCACGCGGATCCTCGACACATTCTTATTCAACGTTTTGGGATTCAGATTTGGGTTGCATGAAATGCCCACCCGTATTTAAGAAGGTAAAATTATTAAAAGCGCGCCTAAAGAGACTAACGCGTTATTATGTTTGGGGAAGGCCGTGAAGTTCGCTAAACGGCCCGTCCCGAAATCTTAGTATTTTAGTATAAGCATTTAATGAGGGCCCCGCAATTTGTGCAGTTTTGTTCGACGAGGCTCATCTCAATTTATTATTTAAGGTCAACCTAAAGAAAACTATAATTTTCTATTTAATTTTGTTTCTAAAGAGCCCTAACTACTTAATATTATAACACTTGGGCTTCAATTTCAAGTCCGGATTCAAACAAAAGGGATAAGCCTCTCAATTTGAACCCGCTACTTAGCTCGAGAACCCAATTTTACAAATTAGTCTTAATGAACTTAAGGGAATTTAAGCATCCAGCACATTTGGGCTTCGAAACTAGCTCAGCCAAGCTCATGAAAAGCAGCCCAATAAGAGGTCCAGATTTTGATTGCAAAGAGTTAGGTGGCCTGGGCCTGTGATAAGCCCAATAGCGGATGCCCGTTTCATTTTTTGGGCTGGTTAGCATCTTAACAGGCTGTTACATATATGGATTCCAATCAAGGACCAAATCAACCAAACGTTGGGTCCAATCTAAGAAGTAATTGACTTTGAAATTGATTTTTTATTAATATTGATTCAGATTGACGAGGCACAATCAGTTAGGCTAGCGATCCAACATATCAGTCCATATTGTTCCAATTTAATCCTCAAATTCATATGATATTCATATTTGACCTTCTGTTGACTGCTCAGAACAATCAAATATCCAATTATTGTTTACAAAGGGAAATATATAATTTCAAAGGCATTGCTGCTTTCAGAGCATTTCCAATCAAAACTAACACAATGAATTCACTTATATTATATTAAGGCTCAGGTTAGACTAATGATCACCGATTCAATAACCTCAAACAATCCATATCATGTTATAAACCAAAGCTAATCTATTCTAGATAATTGCACATCAATTAATATCTAACTATGGACATGCGATAATCCAGACATACTGGGACTTAAACATCCAATGTCAACTCAATTAACTCTACTCAAACACACACTAATATTCAACATAGTCCTAAATAAATCAAACTAGCACTGAAAATCCATTAACAGTCTATTGACAGTCCTAATTGTTCTAGTCTATTTACAATGAAGATATTAACAAATTCATGAACACTACACGAAATATAAATAGCCTAACAGCAAGTTCATAACAAAATCGTGCAACAAGTTTTATTTCATCTTCAATTGGGTATTCACATGGCTTCAGAGTCAAGTATGTATCTGGAAGTTGTAAATAAGAAGGAAAAGGAGAGGTCAACAGCAATAACAGGACTCAGCAGCAATTCAGGAATAATTTTAGAAACCAGCAATGGATCAATCAATCACAGCAACAACAAGAGCAATTTTCGAATCCGAAATAACTTCTCAAACACCCAGGAACACTTCACAGAAGTACAACACCCAGTAATGACCCGAAATGACTCAATTGAGACCCAAAAACCACTCGAAACCCAACAGTGTATTTCAGAAAAGCTCTAGCAAGTACAATAGATGAAGATGAATGCCTAAAACTCAAAATTACTCTATAAAATGCAATGTAGTCGTATTTTTTTTGATTTTCTCTATTGTTTTTCTGTTTGTTTTTTATTTTTGAAGATTTGAAGTTTAGATTTCAAATTTCAGATCTAAAACTTGTGGAGAATGAGAGGGAATTTTTGGGAGGCTCCAAACTTGTGGCTTAAGGCAAAGAGGAATGCCTTTTATAGGCATGAGGGAGGGCAGCCCTTAATTTTCTAGTTTCTTTTCAGTCCCTCTTTATTTTTCAATTTTTATTCATTCAGTCTTTTATTTACTGACTTATCACCCAAGTTATCCCACTACAATTACTGAAATTACACAAAAGTCCTACCTTGGAAAGCCCTAGAAGATTCTAGTTTCATCTACCATGTGTTACCCAATCCTAAATATCTGAACTATCCTTGAATTCAACCTGAAATTACTAACCCAATCCCAACCCTGTTAACTCACCTACATCTCCTAACTAACCTTGGTCAGATAACTATGGTTAAGTGCTTAACAGGGACTAAAGACTCAGCTTAATCATTCATACCAATTAATCAGAATTGGGAGATTAAATCCAGCCAAATTCAGCAATTCAAACGTGAAACTATACAGAACAATAATCAAGTATCAAAATGAATCTATTCGCATCATGAACGAAGCTAAGCACACTGCCATGAAAGTAATTGTCAAAAACAAAACCCTAAGATAAATTTATTTAAAATTGGGAACCAACTCACTGCCAAACAACTAACCCAAATGACTTAATCAGAAAACAAAAGTCAACTGAATTCAAATAACAAGGAAAGAGAAGAAACTCACCTATGCATGACCAGAACGGAGACTAAAAACTTGATTCGAGCCTCGAAACAATTTTAAGCATTTGTTCTTCTCAAAGAACAAACGAAAACGTTGTTTCGTGACTCGAATCCAATACCAGACTCAAAAAATTGAGCAAAGATCGAGAAAAATGACCTTCTAGGGTTCTGACGGCTCTATGATTTAAGATTCGAGCCGTTCTAGTGACGTTTGAAGAAATCCAGTTGGGTATTAGGAATGAGGAAGGTTAGGGGGTGCTATAGTGTTATTTTGGAGTTATTTGGAGCCGGCGCCGCCGTGCACAGTGGTGGCGGCGCCTAGGGTTTCGCTGTTTTGGGGATTTTGGGTGGGATTTGCAATGTAAAATAAGGTTATTTGTGACGGGGAGGTTGAGAGGATTTTATGGTTAAATTTTGAACAGATTTGGGTGACCGCCGCCGGCGGAGACGATTTCCGGCCGGCGGCTCATGGTGGAGAGTAGCGGACATGATGAAGGCAACATCATTATGG
>MU736312.1:94915-142547 GCA_026770625.1 Nicotiana glauca
GGGGGGGGGGGGGGCTACGAGGAAGAGACATACTTTCTCTAGGGTTTAAAGACACTTTTATGTAAAATGGGGGAGGAATTCTAACCGTTGGATCACAGGAGATGGATGGCTTGGATCTACTGACGCCAAACGGCGTCGTTCGCTAAGTAACGGGACTGGACTGGGTAATGGGGGATTGGGCTGTGGACTGGGTTAAAACGAATTGGGCTAGGGGATACTTGATTAAAATGAGCCCAACTATGGGTTGATTATTAAGAGCCTTCCTTTCTTTTAATTCATTTTACTTGTTTTTCTTTTCTTTTCTTTTATTCTCTTTTTTTATTATTATTTTGTATTTATACTTTCTGATTTTATTAAATGCCAAATCAACAAATAAAACGTAAATTGACTTCTAAAATTATATTATTTAATTTTCAAATACCATAATTCCTAATTAAACGCAAACCAAGACAATTAAGAGTATAAATGCCAAAATAACCAATTTTTTGCTATTTCTTTATTTTTAAAGTAACTTTACTACTAATTAATCCTAAAAATGTGAAATTAAATCCTAAATGTAAAAGCCAAATATATTTTTTCATGGTTACCATGCACAACTAAAATGCAAACAATTAACAAAAATAACACAAAAATTCACAAAATTGCAGAAGAATGAAAGAAATTATTTTGTTTGAATTTTTGGGAATAATTCACTTAGGGCAAAAATCACGTGCTCACAGCTACCCCTCTTTGCCCTGAAACACGAAGAGTTTTCGTGCAAAGATAAGTGAGCGGCAACGAGCGATTTTTGCCCGTTTTGAATACTCTGTGTGAAGCATTTTTGAAAGAGTTGACCACACCCTGCTTCTGAGGTTACCTACATATCCTTGGCTAAAAAGGAATCAGGTCAGTGTAGTTCGGGAATGTCTGGTAACTGGGACTACCAGGAGCTGTGACTTCACTACAATTGCTGCTGCTACTGCTTGCTGACCTCCCTTATTACACCGTGTCAAAAAATAAAAAGAAGCTAAGCTAAGCTACGATCTATGAATTACAAAAGTCCTGTCTAAATTCTTCAAACTTGTTCTTGTATTTCTTGTTGCCTTGTTGTCTTGTGTTCTCTCAATGAAATCCATTGTTGTCGCTTCAAATTGAAAACTGAAATGTTTTCCCTTCTTCAAACTGTTGAACTTGAATGTATTCCTCTGTTATACGGGCGGGCTCCCGACTTCAAAACTTACAAATAAATGCCTCTGTTCTCACGGGCCGGCTCCCGACTTCAAAACTTGAAAATAAATGCCTCTCTTATCACGGGCGGGCTCCCGACTTCAAAACTTGAAAATAAATGGCTCTGTTCTTACGGGCGGGCTCCTGACTTCAAAACTTGAAAATAAATGCCTCTGTTCTACGGGCGGGCTCCCAACTTCAAAACTTGAAAATAAATTCCTTTGTTCTTACGGGCGGGCTCCCCACTTCCAAACTTGAAAAATAAATGCCTCTGTTCTCACGGGCGGGCTCCCGACTTCAACAAAATAGACAAACAAAGAAAATTTTCTACCGTAGTTTGGTGGCTGGGTACATCATGTTATCAAATATTAAAAATTGAAAGCTAAAATTTGAATTGTACTTCCCTTGTTCTCCAGGTGGGTTCCTGACTGCTGAACTTGAAATGTATTCCATTGTTCTCCAGGTGGGCTCCTGATTGCTGAACTTGAAAAGTATTCCCTTGTTCTCCAGGTGGGCTCCTAACTGCAACAAAATAGACAAACAAAGAAAATTTTTTGCCCCAGTTTGGTGGCTAGGTAGATTCGTGAGTTGTTAGCAAAAATGTAAATTACCTAAGTTATTGATGCAATGAGAGTAAAACTAAAGACTTGACTGGAATGTATGATCCTGTGAGTAACACCAAGGACATTTGACTTAGCAAATTCATCAGACTAAGATTTAGATCCTAGGAGAAAATTCATCAGACTAGGTCTTTTGTTATCTTATTATCTTAGGAGAAAGCTTCATCAGACTAAGATTTTTATCCTAGGAGAAAGGTCATCAGACTAGGTTGATTCATCAGACTAACATTTTGATCCTGTGAGAAAATTCATCAAACTAGGTCTTTCGTTATCTTGTTATCTTAGGAGAAAACTTCATCGGACTAAGATTTTTATCCTAGGAGAAAGGTCATCAGAATAGGTTTTCTATCTTAGGAGAAAGATTCATCAGACTAAGATTTTGATCCTAGGAGAGATTCATCAGACTAGGTCTTTTGTTATCTTAGGAGAATGATTCATCAGACTAAGATGTCGACTCTAGGAGAAGATTCATCAGACCAGGTCTTTTGTTAACTTAGGAGAAAGATTCATCAGACTAAGCTGTTGACCCTAGGAGAAGATTCATCAGACCAGGTCTTTTGTTATCTTAGGAGAAAGATTCATGAGACTAAGATGTTGGTCCTAAGAGAAAGTTCATCAGACTAGGTCGTCTAAAAATGTTGGTCCTAGGAGAAAGTTCATCAGGCTAGGTCGTCTATCTTAGGAGAAAGATTCATCAGACTAAGATTTTGATTTGGCGGAAAATCCATCAGACTAGGACTTTTATCCTAGGAGAAATGTGAAAAGCAATGGCAGCATTTTGTGCACACTAGTCAAAACAAGCAAGGGCAAAGATTTGAGAAACTTCCCTTTTGTCGGCTCTCCTCTTCTTCCTTTTATTTTTCTTCCTTTTCTTTTCTTCCTTTTCTTTTTTCTCTTATTGTTGAACCAACTTTCTTGCACTACTTTGTTCCTGTTTCAAACAAAGGAAACTTGTGAGTTTAAAATGTGGTGGTTAGTTTGTGGCCTTGAACTTTGAGGGCGGCTGCTTCTGCATTTGCCAAGATGACTGATTTAAACACGAAGACCTTGCTTGTTTATGGACCAACCCCTTTTCTCTATCATTATCACCACAAAACCTTTTCTCTATTCAGACCCGATACCCTCAATGTTTTTCATTTCATGAACTGGCATCCCCCAACCTTTATGTCTCATATGAATCCCACATCACGTCTATTGCCCCCACTCCATGTATATCATGTTATTTCTTGACTGGCCTCGGCCTTGAAGTTTATTGTTCCTTAACTCACCTTGATAACTAATTCCCACTTGGCGACCTTGCTAACCATTTCTTTGTTACCCTTAATGCAGAAAATATCTCTGATCCATTCACCAAACACACTCCATCTGACATGTACCAAACCTTTCGTGTTGCACCGAAAATACCTTTGATCCATTCACCTAAGCCCTTCATTTGTTGCATTGTTCATGAATTGATACGTACCAAACCCTTGCATTTCATCGAAAATACCTTTGATCCATTCACCCCAAACCCTTCATTTGTTGGGTTGTTCATGCATTGACATATACCAAGCCCTTGCATTTCACAAGGATCTCAAAGTGTGTAGATTGTTGCCAACTCAGTGTGCCTGTTGTTCTTTCCTAACTTATGACAATTTGATATGCTGGCCAGATCCCGTTTTGTTCAATTGGAAAGCTGGTGGCAGATTTTGAAGTCATTTCTCACTTGTTATGACCAAACAGACTCAGGAAGAGGAAGTAAACAAGACAAAAGGAATATAGTAGGAGGACAATGAAAGGGAATGATTCCTAACAAGAAAACTACAAAGTAGAAACCTAGCGGATGTGGATACCGACTCTAACGACCTTGACATGCAACTGCAGCCTATTCTGTTTAGCAAATCTAATGTTCGGCTCTTGTTGGACCTTTTCGCCGTGAAATTGGGCTTCAATGCTCCGCTTACCCGATCTGATTCACAATCCTTATTTGACTTGTAGTGCCCGAAGGGTTTTCACCATCAAGCCTCTCTCATTTGGTCTTTCTCTCATCTTACCGTCGCCTTATGGTGCTTGCGAAGGGTTTCACCAATAAGACTCTCTCATTTTTGACTTCTCTCGTCTTCCATCGCCTTGGGGTACCCATGAGGGTTCTCCTCAACAAGACTCTCATTCTTCAATTTCTTCATTTGGATCGGCGTGTTGCCTTTGACGTGAATCCCCTCTACTCGCATGACTTGACATCTCTTGAAGACTAATCAGAAGGTCTTCCTTTGGACCGTAATGTGGGCTTTTGGACAGGGTTAGAAAGAAAGGGTATCAAAGGCTCAAAACAATTCAACCTAGGTTCAAAATTACAACTTTCGGAATCATATTTCTCACAACAACCACAACTTCTGCCCCAATTTCTTTCTTGGGGCACTTTTGGATTTTGTTTTGGTGTGACCAAACCTCATAGAGGGAGGCTACCTACGTACCCTTTCGGGATCAAGTCAAACGTAGTTCAGACCATAAAATTACTTCGTCGTTGCGATCTTTCCTTTCTTCCACTTTTCTTTTTTTTTCTCTTCTCTTTTCATTTCTTTTCTTTTCTCTTTTTTCTTTTTTCTTTTTTTCTTTTCTCTTTTTCCTCTTTTCTTTTCTTTTCTCTTTTTCTTCTTTTTCTATTTCACTATTTTTCTCTTGTTTCTTCACTTACTTTCCCCACTCGGGCTTACGAGTTTTATTATTGATTCCAAAAGAGGGGTATGAAAGAAAATAACTGAGGCTCAAAGGGGTAACAAAGGATAAAGTGTTTGGAGAGCAGAACAAAATGCCTTCGTCATTCCAATCTCCAAAACATGCCAAGTACAAACTATACAATTAAACAATCTAAGGAAAACATACGTAACATCTTTAATTGCACCAGAATTATTAACCATATTCACATATTTGCCTTCTACATTCGCCAATTACCCAGCGCCATTGGAAAACAAACACGGTACCACGAACGGCCTCTGTAAACTTTGGGCAAACTTGCCTTTGGCTTCAAACCGAAGCGGCATGATGCATTTCAACAGTATTTCTCTATGTTCTATCTGCCCTCAGTTTCGCACAATTTGGGCTTGAAGTGATCTCAAAATGCTTTTACTTATTTCACTCAAATGTCCTTACATCTTCAATATTGTTTCATTGTTTCATTACTAAACTGACTTTTAGAACGAAGATGAGAATTACGCGTGCATGTCATGTCACTAGAACCAGCATGAAAAGAACTGTAAAAGGAGAGGAGAACTAAACAAAATGACTAGAAATGATAGGAAACAGAGAATTGCATTAGATTTATGGAATTTGAAAGGGTTTAAACAAAACAAGCAAACTAGACTAGGGTTACAACCCTTGAACAAACCTAGACATCACTAAACAAGCTATTATGACTAGACAAACAAGGCAAAGTGAAAGGATATAAGGGTTTGAGTCACAAGATAATATCCGGGTTACACCCTGAATTAACCCGAACGACAGAAATGACAACAAAATAAACTACCAAAACTCCAAAAGATGGAGCGTCTTCCCAATTACCAGGCATGACATCCTAGCCACTGAGATTCACACAAATATTGCTGGAACTTTCACAAGTCTTCATCGCGTTGTTCTTAGCAAACTGCTTTTGGGTTCTTTTTGCCAGCCCATTCTCATGATCTACCTCTGATAACACTGAAAACTTAGTAGCCTCTGGACCTCCAAAGATCTCAGAAGAGTTCTCATATTCCTTTTCAAAATAAATCATACCCACCATATGTGTCTCATTATGCACAGGAGATGGACTTCGGCTAGTGTTTTCTGCATTTGGACTTTGCACAACAATGTCTCCTGCATCAATAATCTTCTGAATCGCATTCTTCAGATTCCAACATTTCTCTATGTCATGCCCCCGGGCACCTGAGCAGTATGCGCATATTTGAGAAGGATCAAACTTCTATGGAAGAGGGTTCGACATTTTTATCTTAATCGGCTTCAACATGTACAATGTTCTTAACCTCTGGAATAGACTGGCATATGATTCTCCCAACGGAGTGAATGTTTTCTTCTTTCGTAACCTCTCATTCTTAAATGCTGGATTGGGCTAAAAACCTGATCCGGGGTGTTTTTGGTAAGATTGTGGGGGTAGATGGGCATTTTTTGGAGGTGCGTACTGAGACTGTGATGTGCGACTTTGGGATTTCTGTGGAGAAAAATAGCATCAGGGAGGGTCATCTAGTGCACAAGGATAACCACGGGGACGACGTTGAGGCTGGAAGTGTCGATCAGGAAAACTTATCGGATCGTATTTTCTATTCCTCTTTCTTCCAACCAAGCTTACTAGGACATTCTGAATGGCTTCCGAACAACTCACGATTTTGACTGACTTGATCCCTTCTTCTACTAGCTCCCCCATTTTTAACACTTCATTGAGAGGCTTTCCCAAGGCCGCGATCAAATGACTGTAGTAGGTGGGTCCCTGGGCCTGGAGAAAAAGCTCAACCATTTCTTCTTTTCTAATCGGGGGACTAACTCTTGCAGCTTGCTCCCTCCATCTGAGCCCAAACTCATTAAAGTTTTCCTCCGGCCTCTTTTCCATCTTAGATAGCGAGGAGCGGTTTGGGGTAACACTCAATTTGCATTGAAAGTATCGGACAAAATCTTGAGTCATGTCACCCAATGTAAGCCACTTATCAATGTCTTGACGAGCATGCCAGTCCAAAGCTTCCCCAGCCAAGCTCTCACCAAAATATGCCATCATCAAATTATCTTTCTCTCCAACGATCATCATTTCCTTGCAATAGACCCTCAGGTGGGCTACCAGATCTCCACGCCCATCATATAAGTTAAATTTTGGCTTTTTGAACCCTGCAGGCAGGCGTATGTCATGTGGCACAATCAGTTCTTTGCAAGTCATGCTACCCTGGCCTCCCACTCTTCACTCTTCCCTTAAGGACTGTTTTGCACTTTTCAACTTCCTGGGTACCCCGTCTCACCCTTCTCTTCCTGTAACCTTTTCATTTCTAGCATGAAGCTCATCTCGGGAACTCTTCTTGTATGAATCGAGGACCTTGCGGGCAACCTCTGGGGGGTGATATTGGGCATTATGAGCTTTGAGTGGGTATTCATTGTTTGGGGTAGTGGATATGTCAGGAGGGAAATTTTGGGGAGAGGTAACTAGAGGACGAGTGATGGAGCTACTAGGGTGGTTGGGCAAATTGTGATAAGCGGGTGTATCAGGAGAATATGAAGGATCATCCGGCGTTGTGTTTGGAGCTTGGGTAAAGGCAGCATCCGGAAAAATCGGTGGCGGCGGGGGTGGTGCCTTCCCAATCATCTAGGCTTGATAGATGTCTGCCATGTGTTGTCTTAACATCTGCACCTCTTCAACCAACCCATTATCCCATTCCACCAACTACTGTCGGGCACCGGTATCAACCAACTCAGTTCTATTGTTGTTTGCCATTGCCTTTTGCCCTTGTGTTGCAAAAAAGAGTTACCACTTTAAAACCACAAACGAACCACCTTTCTGGAAGGACATGACAAAATGAAGCCATAACGTTAGCATTAGGGCATTTAACATATTGGTACCCGCACATTTGGGGAGTGAATGCGCCTAAGTAGTTAACAGTTCCTATTATGCTTTTGGTCGGTCGCATACGTTGTCCCGGCCTTTTCCTTAATTCCAATTGCAAACTTTCTCTTTATTTGTTTTTTTTCTTCTTTTCACTCTTGCCTTTGTCTTCTCTTGTTCCTATTCTCCCCCTCTTTCTTGTTTTTCCGCTCTTTTCTTTTCTTTTTGCCTTTTTGTTGTTTTTCCTCTCTTTTCTTTCTTTTGGTTATGGTCGAATCCTATGGAGATTGCCTACATATCATGACCCCGCATGAATCAGACCAAGCGTAGTTCTAAGGAAACTTTTTTTTTTTGGGGATTTTCAATTTGTCATTAATAACAACTGCGATTACAAAAACTACTAGAGTATTTGTTTTTCTTGTTCTCAAAAGGAGAGTACAAAAACAGACTCAAAAACGACATACAGACTCGATTAACTAGGAATACATCAAAGCTTCAAATCCTGGGGCTCGTGAGGCATCACTCAACATCACCACGGTCCTGCGCAAGACTGAGAAGGTTTCAATGTCACTGTGACTTTTAAAGAAAACTGGCCATGTAATGACATATTTTTGACTTAGAGAGCAAAGTGGCTATTTTTGCGAAAAATTTATTTAAGAAAACAAAGACTCGGTTTTGTGGATACGGCCTTTCAGCACTTCCGAAAGGGAGATTTTAAGGTTGTGCCAGCAAACCATTTAAAAATGACTCAGGGTGGCTCTTCTTGTAAAAACAACCTTCCGGCGCCTTTTTGGTGACATTCGGCTTATTTTAAACAAGAATGGCATCAACCGACTTATTTTGACAAAATATTAAAATTTTGGCATTATTTGGCTATTTTTGAAAAGGGGTGGTTAGACCCGATGAGGGTTGCCTACGTATCTCACATCCGGTTAGAATCAAATTAGCGTAGTTCGGGCCAATAAAACTAACTACTTTCGAAAACAAGACTCTTCAGTGACAAATACACTATTTCTTTTTCTTTTTCTTGACCAATAAAACAAACCATTTTTGAAAACAAATTTTCTTTTGTCTTTTCTTCTTCTTTTTTTCATTTTTCTCAAAATTCGGTAAAGTTTCGACACTATTTTGAGATTGGTTGTTTTTCTAAAACAGGTAATTAACTCTCTATACTGCTATTTCTCAATTTTTTATTTTTTTTATTTATTTTTTTTCCTTCTAATTTTTTTTCCAAATACTCCAAAGCCAGTCACCATGCAAGTCCGAGACAAATAAATGCACACGCAACACGTAAGATGCATCAGGATGGTCTTTTCATTTCAGGTTACCTATCCTAGACGGACCCAACCCCTGTGTTGAGTCCCCTACGGCAAATGCACGTGATGCAAATAAGCGTTCCTACTAGGGATCCGGCATGAATTCAAGTAATTCTAGGTTCAAAACCTAGGTATATGTCCTAGACTGTGTACCCAAGTGGACAACTCGAGTCGAGGAGGGGGCTATGTACCGGGGACCCGCAAGATCGTCCGGCTTAGTAACTTGTCCGAGCGTCTTTCTTATTTCAGGGTATGACACTAACAGAATAGGGAGTCTCAACCAGTAAGCACTGTGAGCACATGATTTTTGCCCCATATGAGAATTACTCCCAAAAATTCAAAATAAAATAGTTTTGTGTTGTTTGCAATTTTTGTGGATTTTGTGTTATTTTTCTCTTATTGTTTGTGTGTGCATGTTTATTTGTTTAAATTAATGAAAATATAAAAATATGTCGCATTTGTGTTTTAGGATTTAATTTTACAATTAGGAGTAATTAAGTTTGTTTTACAAAAATGAAAAATCACAAAATATGTACTTTGCATTTTTTAGCATTTAATGTCAAATTGTATGATTTTATTTTTATTGATATTTAATTGTGTGTGATGATTGCTATTAGGAATAAATTAGCATTTGTAATTTGGTTTATAATTTAAGTTAGAATTTTAGTTTTGTTAATTATGAAATAAAAAAATGAAGAAAATAGAACAAAAATCGGATTGGGCCAAAAAATACAGCCCAATTCAACACCCCATATCCGGCCCAGGTTTCCAGCCCAAAAGACCATCAAACGACATAGTATAGGGCAAGTACTACGTCATTTCGATGGCAACCAGCCAGGCCATCTCCACAATCAACCAACCGACCCCGTTTTAAGGCCAATGGATCTCAGTCGTTCGCCCAAACCTATCCAACGGTCATGATCCCTTCACCCGTTGCCCAACCCGCCTTACACCCAAACCGAGCCAACCCCCACTTAAAGAAACAGTGTTGTTTATATTAAGTGTTTGATCCAGACCAGTGATTTTAATCAATCTAACGGCCTAGACTGAATTTCTCCTCCGGTATATAACACTCAAACGGATCCAGACCATCCCCATCCCTAATCTAACCCCACTCTCATTCGAATCAAGCTGGAACTGTTCAAATGTTAATTCGAATGAACGAGCCCTAAAAAAACCAAACTCCACCTTTAATGCAAATTGGACAAAATTGAGGTTGTAATCAACCTTAGTCGTATGTTCTCACTCGAGAACATTCGATTAAGGTTCATTTCAACCTCAAATCTGAAATGGGAGTTCGAAGTGTAGGCGCCTAAAGTTTTGATTTCCAGTTCATCCGGTGAGTTTCCTATTTTGTCATTTTTTGTTTTAAGTTTATGTTTAAGTGTTTTGTAAATTAACTCCTTCTCCTCTTTCGAACCTTTTTCTCGTTTTTCTTCTGGTTGATTAGCACATGTTATAAGCTATTTTGAGTCAATTGAATAGGTTTGTCCGTTAGTTTGATTTTATATAGTCAATTGGATTGTGTTGAGATCACTCGAACCCCTGTATCTCCCCAGTTATCATTTGTTGAACTGTCTGGTTCAATTTCACCCGTGTCTGCTTGGTTATTAGGCTGATTTCAAATCTCATTCATATCAGTTCGTTGTTGGAACTTGTGAAATTGTTTGTTAAAATGGTTTGTGTTTTCTTTACTCATGTGGTCTGGTCTTAATTTAGTCCGTGATTTTCTTCTTTAAGAATTGCCTGTGTTAATCTGCAATCAGTAGTAGTGTTCATTAGTTTCTTAATTGAATAGTGAGAACTTCAAATGTAATACATTTTGGGACTTTTTAAGGAATAAAACTAGGATTGACAATTAGGTGAATTGGTTATAGCTGCAGTTTCATGAATATCAGGAGGGTAGTTTGGGATTTGAAGTTTGAAAATGTGTTTAGTTTAAGTGGATTTGCTCATTTCGAATGGCCTGCCAGTTGAATGTTCAGTGGGCCACTGAACCATTGAATAATTTAATCAAAAAGGGGAATAAGGGGTTGGCCTAGTGCCTTTATTAATTGGAAATCAGAAACAGTAGGTTAATGATAAAAAGCTAAAAGGATAAACATAGTAGAGGAATATTACAAGCTGGAAAGTAAAAAGAAACATGGGGGGTGATAATAAATGGTCTAGAGGAACAACTGTAAAGAAAAAAAAGGGGCTGATAAGAGGGAGTTTGCATATAAATAGAGGGAGTTTGGACAGAAGTAAGGGGTCTTCTTCTTGGTCAGAAGCTAAAAGAAAATGGAGAAGTCTGAAAAATCAGTTTAAAAGAAAAAAGAAAGCTAGGCATTCATCTAATCCGAGAGTATTTCCTGCACTGTTCCATTGAAAATTTGAAGGTAAATTCTTGGTCGTTTAGCTGCTGAGTCTCAGTTTTCCAGATTCAGTGTTGTTACTGTGTTTTGTTAAGTGTTGCTGGGTTCATTGTGGGTCAATTTGGTGCTGTGTTTGGTGGATTTACTGCTTCTGTTTGATTTTCAAAACGCTTTTGGACTCCTGAACTTTTCTTGGACTGCCTGTGATCATCTGTTGTTTGTTGTTCCATTGCTGCTGATATCCTCTTTTTCTTATTGAATTTTTGCTTCCAGGTACACAGCTTTGAACTCACGTTGGTGTAAATTTGAACTGGAGTTGAAATAAAATGCTTATCGGATTTATGTGCCTGGATCATTGTCCGTTGTTCATAGTTAGATAGTTTGTTGCATCCATTTATTAGTTGTAGTTATAAGGCTTATATCTGTATAATTTGGATTGTTGTAGTTGGTTTAAATCATGGATTGTAAGACTAAGTTGATGTTTTCTCGTTAGCATATGAATTCTGTAGACATTAGTGTTGGCTTGATTTGGTTTATAGTTCAAAGTTGGTGTTAATTAACTGTTAGACAAAAGCAGTGAGTTCAAAGTAGCTAGTTTCATATCTAATAACAAAATATCCAAACTAGTTTTGTGACATAGTAATTAGTCGCCTTATTAGCTGTAGCCTTTCCCTAATCGCTTGTCCTAGTTTAATAAGTCGCGCACAAATAAGTGTTTTCAATCTAGTTGACAGGAGAAACTGAGATATGAGAAAAATCCGAAAATAATTGTTCATTTTATTGAGAGGTTCGTTGAATCAGATGCTTTCCATTTAGTTGGTAGCATGTTAGTTAAAATTGGAATCACGTTGCACATTACCACTTCGCGTAGAGTAATTGTAAATAACTTCAACGGACATTTTGTTTTAGGTGAATTGAAATGTTGCTGAGGTTCAACAGCCATCCTACTCGGCATAGGCTAAAATTGTAAACTGAATCTCTTAATAAACGAATCCCGTCTCGATTGTCCTTTAATTGGAAAAACTCCCTTTATTACACCTTTCACGGGGTGTGGTAGTGTAAAAAGGAGGTGTGACAGCTCTGGCGACTCTGCTGGGGAATTGTAACCCAGAACCACTGGTTCAGGGTTAGAAATTCGAGCTTGGAATAATTGTTGTATTTGGCTTATTTATTATCTGATTTTTATTGGATGTTTTGGCTTTAATGTGCTAAATGTTGCTTTTACCGCTTTGACAATTTTTGAACTGTGCATATAAACTGTCTTCTCACGCACCCCCTATGAGTCTTCTTGAAATTAAAATTGGGCATTTTCTTGACATGGCCCGCTTTCTTTAAGATAGCCGAGGTGCTTGACACCCGGTGAAGGATTTAGTCACACATGTTTTAGGCGGGGAGCACCACCAGTTAAGCCGGAAAGCAATGCTACTGGTACACTGACCCTCCTCGGCTCGAGTGGTCCGCTCGAGTAAGCTAGTCTAGATACTTTCTCCAATAAGATTTGAACTTAGAAGAACAAACCTCATAACTAGATATCCCTAGTAGGAGCGTTCTATTTGCATCACGTGCATTTGACCTTGGAGATTCAACACAGGGGTTGGATCTGTCTAGGACAGGTGTGCCTGAAATGAAAAAGACCATCCTGATGCATCTTACTTACTACTTGTGCATTTTATTTACTTCTCACTTGCATGCTGACCGGCTTTGAATATTGAGAAATTTGAAAAAAAGAAGAAGGAATAGCAGTGTAGAGGGTTAAGGGAGTTAATCACCTATTTTGAAAATACCAATGTCCAAGTAGTGCCGAAACTCTACCGAATTTTGAGAAAAATGAAAAAAAAAGTTTTTATTTTCAAAATAGTTTATTTTATTTTCCACTGAAAAAGAAAAAAATTATTTTCAAAAATAGTTTGCTTTATTTGCCAATAAAGGAAAAAATGTGATTTTGTTTTCAAAAATAGTTTATTTGTTTGTCAATAAAATGAAAAAAAAATAGTTCGTTTTATTTGCCAATGAATTGAAAAAAAAGAAAAGAAAAGAGAAATAGTCGTGTTTTCAAAAATAGTTCGTTTTTTTTGCCAATAAAAAGAAAAGAAAAAGGAAAAATGTTTTGTTTTCAAATATAGTATGTTTTATTCGGCCCAAACTACGCTGGTTTGATTCTCACCGGATGTGAGATACGTAGGCAACCCTCATCGGGTCCAACCTCCCCTTTTGCAAAAATCGCCAAAGAATGTCAAAATTAATATTTTAGTCATGAATAAGTCTGGTGATGTCGTTTTCGTCAAAACTAGTCGAATGTTCTCGAAAGGGATGTCGTAAGGCTGATTTTGCATAAACGGCCACCTTTGGCCATTTTCTTTGGCCGGTTGACCCACACAGACTTAAAATCTTCGTCCTCGAGGCGCTAAAAGGCCGTGTTCGCATATCGGGTTTTCTATTTTTGAAAAATAAGAAAAAGAGTCATAAATAAGTCGGGTGATGTCGTTTTTATCAAAAATAGCTGAATGTTCCCGAAGGGGACGCCGGAAGGCTGACTTTGCATAAACAGCCACCTTTGGTCATTTTTAAGGATCTTTGACCAGTTAGCCCACACAGCCTTAAAATCTTCATCCCCGAGGTGCTGAAAGGCCGTGTTTGCAAAACCAGGTCTTTTATTTTAATTTCAAAAAAAACAAGAAAAAGAGTCAGTGGGCAAGTGAATGTTGTTTGGATTTTCGGTCAAAATAAGCCATTCCAGCTTCGGCGATGTCTTAAACCGTTCTTGCCGAGATAGCCTTAGAGTATCTTTAAGTTGTCGAAAGGCTATTTTCGTAAAAGAACGAACAAGTTTGTGAAATGTCATAAAATAATCCTCCCGGCCTCAAAATTCATGTGAAATTGGGAAGGGGCCACATTTGCAAAAACAGCCATTTGGTCAAAGTCGGCATACAGGGAAGGAATCTGTCGGTTTGTTTAAAGTTTGTATTTCTGTTGATTAGAACATATGGGTCGAGTCTGTATTTTGATTTTCGTCAAAGTCTGTTAGTTTAATTTGTGTAATCAAAGTTAGTTTTGTTATGGGAATCGAAAATCCAAAAAATACATGTTTTGTTATTGTCTACTTTTTTTTATCTGCCCGAACTACGCACGGTCTGATTCATGCGGGGTCATGATATGTATGCAATCTCCATAAGATTCGACCACAACCAAAAAAGCAAAAAAAATGAAAAAATGGAAAAGAAAAAAAAATGAAATGAAAAAGAAAAAGATGTTGATAATAATAAGGACCGACTGAAGTCCATTCTAACATGTTTTGTTTTGAATTGTGAAGAGAGTTGAGGTTGTCGGTTTGTGGTAAGCTGGAAATACAAGATCTGAGGAAAAATATCGAAGCTGTCACGAGTGCTCAAGAGACTCAGGGTCGGAGAGTTCAACCAGAGTCTACGGTGGCCGAGGAAAATAGAATACCGAAACAGAAAATGACTGAAACATATCAAGCATGGGCCAATGGTCGAGGAGAGCACCACTCACAATCGTTTGATCCTCTGAGAAACATCGAGAAGCCTGCCCGAAAGATGATACAGGAGGAAATAACCCAAAGTGTAAAAGGATTATAACAACGGTTGAAAAACATGCAAGGGTTGGCAGGTCAAGAGAGCGTTGCCTTCAGAGATCTATGTATGTTCCCCGATGTCCACTTGCCGCCTGGTTTCAAGCTTCCCAAATTTGAAAAATATGATGGACATGGAAACCCTATGGCCCACTTGAAAAGGTATTGCAATCAACTAAGAGGTGTAGGAAGAAATGAAGAATTGCTAATGGCTTATTTTGGGGAAAGCCTTACGGGAGTAGCATCTGAATGGTTTTTGGATCAAGACACATCTCGCTGGTACGTCTGGAATGACATGGCACAGGCCTTTGTCAAACAGTTCCAATACAACATCGACACTGTCCCAAACCGCATTTCCCTTTCAAACTTGAAGAAGAAACCAAGTGAAAGTTTCAGGGAATATGCCATTAAATGGAGAGAGCAAGCAGCTCGAGCTAGGCCACCCATGGATGACCACGAGTTAATAACTGTCTTCCTTCAGGCTTAAGAGCCGGATTACTTTCAAAATATGATGTCCGCAATTGGCAAATCCTTCATGAAAGCAATCAAAATGGGAGAAATGGTAGAGAACGGTCTTAAGACATGCAGAATTATAAGTCAAGCAGCTCTCAAAGATGCAGCTCAGGCTGTCCAAATTGAATCTGGTGACACGAATGGGAGGGATGAAGAAATCATGATGACATCAGGGTCAAGAAGAGGTCCCAGAAGAACACCTCAAAGGTATGCGCAGCCTCGTCAATCTTTTCATGACTCTCCACCTCAGAACCCACCATACTCTGTTGATCCACCCTAGTATGATGTCCAGCCATCAAAATGCCCAAGAAAGCGAGCGCGAGCATCACAAAATCTCCACCTGCCTCCACAAAATTTCCAAATAACTTCTAACCCACATCCAAGCCAGGGGTATAAAAGGGAACAGAAGCTGAAAGATAGTTTTGCACCAATAGGAGAGTCCTATGCAAGCTTATTTGAGAAGTTAAAGCAATATGACATGACATGATTGCACCCATTCCTCCAAATCAGGTGGACGGCGTGCAAGAAGCTTTGACTCATCTAAAAGGTATGAATACCACTCCAATGCTCGGGGGCATAATATGGAAAGTTGTCGTGATTTGAAGAGAGAAATAGAAAGAATGATTCAAGAAGGGGTGATTGTGATCAATGACAGTGACATGGAGCACGTGAATCCTCTCGGGGATGGGTCGACTAAAGCTGAAGATGTTGAAGCAGATAGTAGTCTCGGCAATATTGATGCAAAGCTCAGTGGCTAAGATGCCGTGCTTAGTAATTGGAAAGACTCTCCATTTCTTGGTCAACCGGAGTGGCGTTTTTGGTAGCTTGTTTTGTTGTCATTTCTGTTGTCCAGGTTATTTGAAGGTTGTAATCTGGATATTGTCTTGTAAATCAAACCCTTCCATCTATTGATTTTGCCCAGTTCATTTGGTCGTAATATCTCATGTTAGAGTTGTCTAGGTTTGTTCTAAGGGTTGTAACCTTAATTTAGTTTAATTATCTGGTTGTTCGAACTGTTTCATCGTCTAACGCAATATCCAATTTTTCTTTTATTTCTAGTCATTTTCATTTATTCTCCCCTCTTTATATTTCTTTTCATGCCCATTCTAGCGACATGACATGCACGCACAGTTTAGGCCTAACCTCAAAAGTTAATCATAAAACCATCGGTAATAAAAATAGTTTTAGATCATTTGAAGCCCGAACCATGTGGAACCGTGGGCAGATAAAACATAAAGAAACTGTAAAAGCAAGCGGGCCGAATTGACGGGGGCCGTTCATGATAAATGAGAGTGAAAGTGTTGCCCAAGCGGTCCTTTGTATTTAACCGATGAAGAAAGCAAAGATGTGGATACAACTATCAAGTCTAGCACGATAAAAAGATGTTACAAATCTTTGTTTAATCACGTGCTTGGCATGTTTTGAAGATTGGAATGACGAAGGTATTTTATTCTGCTATCTAAACACTTTATCCTTCGTTAACCCTTTGAGCCTTATTTGTTTTCTTTCATACCCCTCCTTCGGAATCAGTAGCAAAGATTAGAAACACAAACATGGAAGATAAAGAAAAAGAAAAAGAAAAAAACAAAAATAATAAAAACAACAAAAAGCAACAAAGACAAAGAAAGAGATAAAGAAAAAAATAATAATAAGTGGAAAGGAAAACTAGAACAACGAGGAATTGTGAACTACGTTTGACCTAATTCCTTAAAGAGGATACGTCGGCGCTTCACAGCTCTGTCATAGTGTAAAAAAAATAAAAATCCCCAAGCAAGAAACTGGGGCAAAGGTTGGGTTTGTTGTAAATAAATCTAGTTCTGAAGGTTGTAATTTTGAACCCAGGTTGTCTTGTTTTGAGCCTTTAATACCCTTTCTTTCTAGCCCTATCCAAAATCCCACATAACGGTCCAAAGAAAGACCTTTTGACCAATCTTCAAAATAGGCCAAGTCAGGCAAATGAGAGAGTCTTATCAGAACATAACACTCTGATCCTCAGCAGAAAGACTCTGATCCCCAGTAGAAAAGAAATATGAGAGAGTTTTAGCGGCGACACCCCAATCCCGAGCTGAATAGTAATACAAACGAGAGAGTCTTGTTGGTGAAAATCTTCACGGGCACCTTGAGGCGACTGTAAGTTGAGAGAATAGACAAAATGAGAGAGGCTTGATAGTGAAAACCTTTGGTCACTACAAGTCAAATAAGAGTGAGAATCAGATGGAAATCACCAGATAGAAATTGTGAAAGGCAATTAACAACGGAGGATAGGCCACGCGTGCACGTCATGACGATTAGAGTTGGTATCCGCGTTTCATAGGTTTTTATTCCATAGTTTTTCTTTTTAGAGAGTCATCCTTTTTCTTTGTCTTTTATTCTGTTCCTTTTATCTTTCTCCTTTCATCGAAAAATTCCCCAACAGAGTTGGTTTGGTCAAGACAAGTGAGAAATGACTTCAAAATTTGCCACCAGACTTCCAATTATTCAAGACGGGATCTGATTAGAACATCCAAGTGGTATAAGTTAGGAGAAACAATCGCAAGGCCAGTGTCCAGAAGGATATTCCCCAGCAAGAGGAGATTGACAAAAGGATGGACCAGTGTCAAGAAGGATATCCCCATCAAAAATTGAAGGTTATAGACCTCAAGGCCAAGGCCAATGGACAAATCAAGAAAGAACAACGCGGAGAGCGATTTGGGAAATTCATATGAGACTCAAAGGTCGGGGAAATGCCAGTTCCCGAGCTATGCCACAAAAAGAAGAGGGATATCCCTAGCAGAAAAGGAATTTTCAGTGACACAGATGAACGAAGAAAGTGGTTCATCGGTAAAACATGCAAGATCCTCAAGTGGAGTCAACTGTCATAGGAAATGTGGGGGTCATAAGAAGACTGGAAATAATGGTTGAGATGTTTGGGAATAAGGAATCCTTGAGAAGGTCAGAAGGTATCGGCCAAGTTTCAAGACGGTCGAGCAAGAAGAGGAGAACCATCCCCAGCAGGAGTATCACAACCAACCACCACGTTTTAAACTGACCAAATTTTTCTTTAATCTGAAACAGGGACGGGAAATGTCATTGATGACAGAGAGGCATGATACAAGGAAGATAATCAAACTGGGGCAGAAAATTTTCTTTCCATTTTGAAAATTTTCTGGAAATCAGGTATCCACTTGGGGAAGAAGGAAGATAAGACAAGTCTTAAGGGTAGTGGTCTTTGAACCAGTGTTATCCCCAGCAGTGTTGATGAAGGAAGTTGTATCCCCAGCGGACAAAGCAAAAGGATGAAACTCGTGTTCAGAAAAAGCAAAAGCCAGTGTCATCCCCAGCAGTTTTCAGAAGAATGAGGCTCCGATTTTGAAGGAATGAAAAATTCCCAGCAGTGTTATCCTCAATAGTGTTATCCCTATCAGTGTTGAGAGCAAATAAAAGTTCTGAAGAAGAAAGAGATAAATCCCCAGCAGTTGTCAGAGGGATAAAACACAAGTTGTAAAAGAAGTAGTTCTGAAGAAGGAAGATAGAACCATCTCTAAGGGAAGTAGTCCTTGAAGGAGGAAGATAACATATTTTGAAAAAGTGTTATCCACAGTAGTTTGTAGAAGAATGAAACACAAGAAGTAGTTTTGAAGGAGGAAATCATCCCCGGCAAGAAGGTCACAACCGACCACCCTTTTTAAAACTAACAAATTTTTCTTTGTCTGTAATAGGAACAAGGCCAGGCTGGCTATAGAGTCAAAATTTTAGTCTGTTGAAACATTCACCTAAGATAAAAAAAATCTTATTCTGATGAATTTTTCACCTAAGATAACAATGAAATCTTAGTCTGTTGAAACTTTCACCTAAGATAAAAATCTTAGTCTGATGAATTTTTCACCTAAGATAAAGGTAAAAATCTTAGTCTGTTGAAACTTTCAAGTAAGATAAAAATCTTAGTCTGCTGAATTTTTCACCTAAGATAAAGGTAAAATCTTAGTCTGTTGAAACTTTCACCTAAGATGAAAATCTTAGTCTGATGAATTTTTCACCTAAGATAAAGGATAAAATCTTAGTCCATTGGAACTTTCACCTAAGATAAAAAAATCTTAGTCTGATGAATTTTTCACCTAAGATAACAAGAAGTGAGAAGGCAGCAGTTGGAAAGTTGTAGAAAAAACAACAAGGCAACAGTTGGAAAGTTGCAGATAAAATAACAAGACAGCAGTAGAAGTTCAGATAAAATAACAAGAAATGGGAAGCAACCGTTGGAAATAAGAAATCAGAAGGAATGCGATAGTTGGAAGGTTTCAAGTAAGAAAGGGGAAGCAACAATTGGGAAGTTTTGGACAAAATAACAGGAAGTAGGAAGTAACAGTTGGAAAGTTGCAGATAAAATAACAAGGCAGCAGTAGAAGTTTTCAGATAAAACAACAAGAAGTGGGAAGCAACAATTGGAAGGTTTCGAGTAATATCACACAAAAATGGACCTAGTTTGATGAGTTATCTCCTAGAGTCAAAAACTTAGTCTGTTGGAACGTTCACCTAAGATAAAAATCTTAGTCTGATGAATTTTTCACCTAAGATAAAGGTAAAAATCTTAGTCTGTTGAAACTTTCACCTAAGATGAAAATCTTAGTCTGATGAATTTTTCACCTAAGATAAAGGTAAAAAAATCTTAGTCTGTTGAAATTTTCACCTAAGATAAAAATCTTAGTCTGATGAATTTTTCACCTAAGATACCAAGTGGCGTTTATTTTCTGAAGTTGTTGTTGAGGTCAGGTGCCCGCCTGAAGAATGGAATAGCGTTTTATATTTCGAAGTTATTGTTGAAGTCAGGAGCCCACCTGAAGAGAGGAATGGCGTTTTATATTTTTAAGTTGTTGTTGAAGTCAGGAGCCCGCCTGAAGAGAGGAATGGCATTTTATTTTTTGAAGTTGTTGTTGAAGTCAGGAGCATGCCTGAAGAGAGGAATGGCATTTTATTTTTGAAGTTGAAGTTGAAGTCGGGAGCCCGCCCGTATAACAGAGGAATGCATTGAAGTTTGAAGTCAGTAGAGCGGAAGGCTACAACAAAAATCCCCAACATAAATCCAAATTCAGAAATCAGAGGGAAGGCAACAATGGTCTGGAAGAAGGCAGTTCAAGCTTCGAAGGAAAATAATTCAAAGCTCAAAAGAAGGAAATAAGCAGTCCAAGATCGGCAATCAAGAGAGGCCGGCGAGTCAAGTCGGAAGAGAAGAAACATCAGAGGAAACACAAGAGCAAGCAAGGCAACAAGAGACACAGGAGGAGAAAGTTGAAGATCTAGATAACATTTTGTAATTCATAGACTATAGTTTAGTCTAGCTTCTTATTTTTGTTTAGCACGGTGTAATAAGGAGGTCGGTAGACAGTAGCAGCAACAACAACAGCAGTAACATCAAAATCACAGTTCCATGATAGTCCCAACTACCAAAACTTCCCGAACTACATTGACCTGATTCCCTTCTAGCCAGGGATATGTAGGAGACCTTTTGAGGCAAAGGTTTGGTCAAATCTTTCCAAAAAATGCTTCACACGGGGTATTCAAACGGGGTATTCAAACGGGCAAAAATCGCTCGTATCCGCTCACTTTATCTTTGCACGAAAACTCTTCGTGTTTCCGGGCAAAGAGGGGCAGCTGTGAGCACGTGATTTTTGCCCTATATGAGAATTACTCCCAAAAATTCAAAATAAAATAGTTTTGTGTTGTTTGCAATTTTTGTGGATTTTGTGTTATTTTTCTCTTATTGTTTGCATTTGTGTGTGCATGTTTATTTGTTTAAATTAATGAAAATACAAAAATATATCGCATTTGCGTTTTAGGATTTAATTTTACAATTAGGAGTAATTAAGTTAGTTTTATAAAAATAAAAAATTACAAAATATGTACTTTGCATTTTTTAGCATTTAATGTCAAATTGTGTGATTTTATTTTTCTTAATATTTAATTGTGTGTGATGATTGCTATTAGGAATAAATTAGCATTTGTAATTTGGTTTATAATTTAAGTTAGAATTTTAGTTTTGTTAATTAGGAAATAAAAGAAAATGAAGAAAAAAGAACAAAAATCAGATTGGGCCAAAAAATACAGCCCAATTCAACACCCCATATCCGACCCAGGTTTCCAGCCTAAAAGACCATCAAACCGCGTAGTATAAGGCAAGTACTACGTCATTTTGATGGCAACTAGCCAGGCCATCTCCACGATCAGCCAAACGACCCCATTTTAAGGCCAATGGATCTCAATTGTTCGCCCAAACCTATCCAACGGTCATGATCCCTTCATCCGTTGCCCGACCCGCCTTACACCCAAACCGACCCAACCCTCACTTAAAGAAACGGTGTCGTTTCTATTAAGTGTTTGATCCAGACCGTTGATTTTAATCAATATAACGACCTAGATTGAATTTCTCCTCTTGTATATAACACTCAAATGGACCCAGACCACCCCCGTCCCTAATCTAACCCCACTCTCGTTCGAATCAAGATGGAACTGTTCGAATGTTAATTCGAATGAATGAGCCCTAAGAAAAACAAAACTCCAGCTTTAATGCAAATTGGACAAAAATTGAGGTTGTAATCAACCTTAGTCGTATGTTCTCAGTCGAGAACATTCGATTAAGGTTCATTTCATCCTCAAATCCGAAATGGGAGTTCGAAGTGTAGGCGCCTAAATTTTTTATTTCCAGTTCATCTAGTAAGTTTCCTGTTTTGTCATTTTTTGTTTTAAGTTTATGTTTCAGTGTTTTGTAAATTATCTCTTTCTCTTCTTTCGAACCTTTTCTTGGTTCGTTTTTCTTCTGGTTGATTAGCACATGTTATAAGGTGTTTTGAATCAATTGAATAGGCTTGTCCGTTAGTTTGATTTTATATAGTCAATTGGATTGTGTTGAGATCACTCGAACCCCTGTATCTCCCCAGTTATCATTTGTTTAACTGTCTGGTTCAATTTCACCCATGTCTGCTTGGTTATTAGGCTAATTTCAATTCGCATTCATATCAGTTCGTTGTTGGAACTTCTGAAATTGTTTGTTAAAATGGTTTGTGTTTTCTTTACTCATGTGGTCTAGTCTTAATTTAGTCCGTGATTTTCTTCTTGAAAAATTGCCTGTGTTAATCTGCAATCAGTAGTAGTGTTCATTAGTTTCTTAATTGAATAGTGAGAACTTCAAATGTTATACATTTTGGGACTTTTTATGGAATAAAACTAGGATTGACAATTAGGTGAATTGGTTATAGCTGCAGTTTAATGAATATCAGGAGGGTAGTTTGGGATTTGAAGTTTGAAAATGTGTTTAGTTTAAGTGGATTTGCTCATTTCGAATGGCCTGCCAGTTGAATGTTCAGTGGGCCACTGAACCATTGAATAATTTAATCAAAAAGGGGAATAAGGGGTTGGCCTAGTGCCTTTATTAATTGGAAATCAGAAACAGTAGGTTAATGATAAAAAGCTAAAAGGATACACATAGTAGAGGAATATTACAAGCTGGCAAGTAAAAAGAAACCTGGGGGTGATAATAAAAGGTCTAGAGGAACAACGAAAAAAAAAGGGGCTGATAAGAGGGAGTTTGCATATAAATAGAGGGAGTTTGGACAGAAGTAAGGGGTCTTCTTCTTGGTCAGAAGCTAAAAGAAAAACGAGAAGTCTAAAAATCAGTTTAAAAGAAAAAAAAAAAGCTAGGCATTCATCTAATCCGAGAGTATTTCCTGCACCGTTCCATTGAAAATTTGAAGGAAAATTCTTGGTCGTTTAGCTGCTGAGTCTCAGTTTTCCAGATTCATTGTTGTTACTGTGTTTTGTTAAGTGTTGCTGGGTTCATTGTGGGTCAATTTGGTGCTGTGTTTGGTGGATTTATTGCTTCTGTTTGATTTTCAAAACGCTTCTGGAGTCCTGAACTTTTCCTGGACTGCCTGTGATCATCTGTTGTTGTTTGCTGCTGCATTGCTGCTGATATCCTCTTTTTCTTATTGAACTTCTGCTTCCAGGTACACAGCTTTGAACTCACGTTGGTGTAAATTTAAACTGGAGTTGAAATAAAATGCTCATCGGATTTATGTGCCTGGATCATTGTCTGTTGTTCATAGTTAGATAGTTTGTTGCGTCCATTTGTTAGTTGTAGTTATAAGGCTTATATCTGTATAATTTGGACTGCTGTAGTTGGTTTAAATCATGGATTGTAAGACTAAGTTGATGTTTTCTCGTTAGCATATGAATTCTGTAGACATTAGTGTTGGCTTGATTTGGTTTATAGTTCAAAGTTTGTGTTAATTAACTGTTAGACAAAAGCAGTGAGTTCAAAGTAGCTAGTTTCATATCTAATAACAAATTATCCGAACTAGTTTTGTGACATAGTAATTAGTCGCCTTATTAGTTGTAGCCTTTCCCTAATCTCTTGTCCTAGTTTAATAAACCGCGCAGGAATAAGTGTTTTCAATATAGTTGACAAGAGAAACTGAGATATGAGAAATCCGAAAATAATTGTTCATTTTATTGAGAGGTTCGTTGAATCGGATGCTTTCCATTTAGTTGGTAGCATTTTAGTTAAAATTGGAATCACGTTGCGCATTACCACTTCGCGTAGAGTAATTGGAAATAACTTCAACGGACATTTTGTTTTACGTGAATTGAAATGTTGATGAGGTTCGAGAGCCATCCTACTCGGCATAGGCTAAAATGAACGACCCAGGCCCACGTTTGACTTGCATATTCGTTAGGGGCCTGGGTCCCTGTTGCGATTGGGCCTGTTTTAAAGATTTCAATGTATAGTTTAAAATAGTATAAGTTTTGGACTTTCGAGTTAGGTAGCGGGTTTTAAATTAAAAGGTTCCCCCTTTTTGCTTGAATCCGGACTTGAACTTAAAGCCCGATTTTATAAATTTAAGTAATTAGGGCCTTTTCTTTATTTCTTTTAGAGAAAATATAATTAGAAAATCATAGTCGCTTTAGGACGGACCTTTAACGAATAAATTAGATGAACCTCGCTAAATAATACGCATAAATTGTGGGGCCCTCGATACATGTTTATACACAAAATACTTAGACCTCGGGACGGGCCATCTAGCGGACTTCACGGCCTTCCCAAAAGATAATAACGCGTTAGTATCGTTAGGCGCGTGTTTAATAATTTTACCTTCTTGAACTCGGGTGCACATTTATGTGACCCAAATCCAAATCTCAACGGAGTCGAGATATGTCGATAACCACGGGTACATTGATGTGATGTGGTTTGAAATGTGCTTTCATGACATTGAAATTCTCATTAAAAATAATAACAAAAGCGGTGAAGAGTTAAAATTTGCACACAGGTTTAACATGTATTAAAATCAGATAATTTAGCCAAATATAACAGTTGAGCGACCGTGCTAGAACCACGAAACTCGGAAATGCCTAACACCTTCTCCCGGGTTAACAGAATTCCTTACTCAGATTTCTGGTTCGCGGACTGTAATACAGAGTCAATCTTTCCTCGATTCGGGATTCAAACCGGTGACTTGGGACACCATAAATCTCCCAAGTGGCAGCTCTGAATCTCTTAATAAACGAATCCCGTCTCGATTGTCCTTTAATTGGAAAAACTCCCTTTATTACACCCTTCACGGGGTGTGGTAGTGTAAAAAGGAGGTGTGACAAGCACATCCCCGGAGGTGAGAAGAGATGGGTTTCGCCACAGTTTATATACAGTTCAGATAATATCAAAGCGGTAAAAAGCAACATTTTGCACATTAGGTCCAACCATGTAATAACATCAGATAACATATAAAGCCACATACAACAATATATCTAAGCTCAAATTCTGAACCCTGAACCGAAGTTCTAGGTCCTTGTCCCCAACAAAGCCGCTAGAGCTGCACACCTCCTTTTTATGCTTTCTATACCCCATGAAGGATGTAATAAAAGGAGTTTTTTCCAATTAAAGGACAATCAAAACGAGATTCGTTTATTGAGAGATTCAGAGTTGCCACTTGGGAGATTTAAGGTGTCCCAAGTCACCGGTTTGAATCCCGAATCGAGGAGAGGGTTTGACTCTGTATTACAGTCGCGAACTAGAAATTTGAGTAAGGAATTCTGTTAACCCGGGAGAAGGGGTTAGGCACTCTCGAGTTGCGTGGTTCTAGCACGGTCGCTCAACTGCTATATTTGGCTAAAATCGGATCTTAATACATGTTAAAACCTATAGTGCAATTTTAGAATTATTTACCGCTTTTAGTCAATTTTTAAGAAAGTGAACGTCATTTAAGAACGTATTTTTGGATCATGTCACATGAAATGCACCCGGATCCTCGACACATTCTTATTCAATGTTTTGGGATTCAGATTTGGGTTGCATGAAATTCCCACCCGTATTTAAGAAGGTAAAATTATTAAAAGCGCACCTAAAGAGACAGACGCGTTATTATCTTTGGGGAAGGCCGTGAAGTTCGCTAAACGGCCCATCCCGAAATCTAAGTATTTTAGTATAAGCATTTAATGAGGGACCCGCAGTTTGTGCATTTTTGTTAGGCGAGGCTCATCTCAATTTATTATTTAAGGTCAACCTAAAGTAAACTAAGATTTTCTATTTAATTTTGTTTCTAAAGAGCCCTAACTACTTAATATTATAACACTCGGGATTCATGTTCAAGTCCGGATTCAAACAAAAGGGATAAGCCTCTTAATTTGAACCTGCTACTTAGCTCGAGAACCCAATTTTACAAATTAGTCTTGATGAACTTAAGGGAATTTAAGCCTCGAGCACGTTTGGGCTTCGAAACTGACTCAGCCAAGCTCATGAAGAGCAGCCCAATAAGAGGTCCAAATTTTGATTGTAGAGAGTCAGATGGCCTGGGCCTGTGATAAGCCCAATAGCGGATGCCAGTTTCATTTTTTGGGCTGGTTAGCATCTTAATGGGCTATTACATATATGGATTCCAATCAAGGACCAAATCAACCAAACGTTGGGTCCAATCTAAGAAGTAACTGACTTTGAAATTGATTTTTTATTAATATTGATTTGGATTGAAGAGGCACAATCAGTTAGGTTAGCGATCCAACATATCAGTCATATTGTTCCAATTTAATCCTCAAATTCATATGATATTCATATTTGACCTTCTGTTGACTACTCATAATGATCAAATATCCAATTATTGTTTACAAAGGAAAATATATAATTTCAAAGGCATTGCTACGTTTAGAACATTTCCAATCAAAACTAACACAATGAATTCACTTGTATTATATTAAGGCTCAGGTTAGACTAATGATCACCGATTCAATAACCTCAAACAATCCATCTCATATTATAAACCAAATCTAATCTATTCTAGATAATTTCACATCAATTAATATCTAACTATGGACATGCGATAATCCAAACATATAGGGACTTAAACATCCAATGTCAACTCAATTAACTCTACTCAAACATACACTAATATTCAACATAGTCCTAAATGAATCGAACGAGCACTGAAAATCCATTAACAATCCATTGACAGTCCTAATTGTTATAGTCTATTTACAATGAGGATATTAACAAATTCATGAACGCTACACCAAATATAAATAGACTAACAGCAAGTTCATAACAAAATCATGCAGCAAGTTTTATTTCATCTTCAATTGGGTATTCACATGGCTTCAAAGTCAAGTATGTACCTGGAAGCTGTAAATAAGAAGGAAAAGGAGAGGTCAGCAGCAATAACAGGACTCAGCAGCAATTCAGGAACAATTTTAGAAACCAGCAATGGATCAATCAATCACAGCAACAACAAGAGCAATTTTCGAATCCGAAATAACTTCTCAAACTCCCAGGAACACTTCACAGAAGTACAACACCCAGTAATGACCCGAAATGACTCAATTAAGACGCAAAAACCGCTCGAAACCCAACAGTGTATTTCCGAAAAGCTCTAGCAAGTAGAATAGATGAAGATCAATGCCTAAAACTCAAAATTACTCTATAAAATGCAATGTAGTCGTATTTTTTTAGATTTTCTCTACTATTTTTCTTTTTGTTTTTTACTTTTGAAGATTTGAAGTTTGGATTTCAAATTCCATATCTGAAACTTGTGGAGAATGAGAGGGAATTTTTGGGAGGCTCCAAACTTGTGGCTTAAGGCAAAGAGGACTGCCTTTTATAGGCATGAGGGAGGGCAACCCTTAATTTTCTAGTTTCTTTTCAGTCCCTCTTTATTTTTTAGTTTTTATTCATTCAGTCCTTTATTTACTGACTTATCACCCAAGCTATCCCACTACAATTACGAAAATTACACTAAAGTCCTACCTTGGAAAGCCCTAGAAGATTCCAGTTTCATCTACCATGTGATACCCAATCCTAAATATCTGAACTACCCTTGAATTCAACCTGAAATTACTAACCCAATCCCAACCCTGTTAACTCACCTACATATCCTAACTAACCTTGGTTAGATAACTATGGTTAAGTGCTTAACAGGGACTAAAGACTCAGCTTAATCGTTCATACCAATTAATCAGAACTGGGAGATTAAATCCAATCAAATTTAGCAATTCAAACGCGAAACTACACTGAACAATAATCAAGTATCAAAATGAATCTACTCGCATCATGAACGAAGCTAATCACACTGCCATGAAAGTAAATGTCAAAAACAAAACCCTAAGATAAATTAATTCAAAATTGGGAACCAACTCACTGCCAAACAACTAACCCAAATTACTTAATCAGAAACAAAAGTCAATTAAATTCAAATAACAAGGAAAGAGAAGAAACTCACCTATGCATGACCAGAACGGAGACTGAAAACTTTATTCGAGCCTCGGAACAATGTTAATCATTTGTTCTTCTCAAAGAACAAACGTAAACATTGTTTCGTGACTCGAATCCAATACCAGACTCAAAAAATTGAGCAAAGATCAAGCAAAATGACCTTCTAGGGTTCTGCCGGCTCTATGATTTAAGATTCGAGCCGTTCTGGTGACGTTTGAAGAAATCCAGTTGGGTATTAGAATGAGGAAGGTTAGGGGGTGCTGTGGTATTATTTTGGAGTTGTTTGGAGCCGGCGCCGCCGTGCACGGTGGTGGCGGCGCCTAGGGTTTCGCTGTTTTGGGGATTTTGGGTGGAATTTGCAATGTAAAATAGGGGTAATTGTGACGGGGAGGTTGAGAGGATTCTATGGTGAAATTTGTAACGGATTTGGGTGACCACCACCGGCGGAGACGATTTCCGGTCGGCGGCTCATGGTGGAGAGTGGCGGAGATGATGGAGGTGACGGCGTTACTGGGTGGGGGGGTACAAGGAAGAGACATACTGTCTCTAGGGTTTAATGACACTTTTATGTAAAATGGGGGAGGAATTCTAACCGTTGGATCACAGGAGATGGATGGCTTGGATCTACTGACGCCAAAAGGCGTCGTTTCGCTAAGTAACGGGACTGGACCGGGTAATGGGGGATTGGGCTGTGGACTGGGTTAAAACGAATTGGGCTAGGGGATACTTGATTAAAATGAGCCCAACTATGGGTTTATTATTAAGAGCCTTCCTTTCTTTTAATTCATTTTACTTGTTTTTCTTTTCTTTTCTTTTCTTCTCTTTTTTTATTATTATTTTGTATTTATATTTTCTGATTTTATTAAATGCCAAATCAACAAATAAAACCTAAATTGACTTCTAAAATTATATTATTTAATTTTCAAATACCTTAATTCCTAATTAAACGCAAACCAAGACAATTAAGAGTATAAATGCCAAAAGAACCAATTTTTTGCTATTTCTTTATTTTTAAAGTAACTTTACTACTAATTAATCCTAAAAATGTGAAATTAAATCCTAAATGCAAAAGCCAAATATATTTTTTCATATTTTTCATGGTTACCATGCACAACTAAAATGCAAACAATTAACAAAAGTAACACAAAAATTCACAAAATTGCAGAATAATGAAAGAAATTATTTTGTTTGAATTTTTGGGAATAGTTCACTTAGAAAAAAAATCATGTGCTCACAGGGTGTTGCTTGAAGTGTGGCATGTGTTGCAGTGGTGATGGGGAGTGGATTGGTTCTGTGGTTTCTGGATGTTTTGAGGAGGTGTGGGATTTTGAGTGCTAGTGAAGCTGATATCTGGGATAGTGAGGGAAAATGACAAGCTTGCCAAGTTCCGAACTTGGTCCAGTTCTTCCTGAAATTTTAATAACTTCTGTTTGAGCTGCGAGGCACTTTCCTTGGAAACCTGAATACCCTGAGAAGTCTCTACCCTTTCAACTGAACTCTCCTTTCTGATGTTGCTCAAATCTTCTATTTTTTCTTTGTTCTTGTTTCTGATAGGACTCGGAGGAGGAGGTGGAGGACCCTTGGACCTTTTGGAATATGATAACGGTGCCAGAGTGAACGAATAACCTTTGGGGAGGGGAATAAGCAAAAGTAAAAACAAAAGGTAACGAGTCAGTAAGGATCGTGAGAAGAAAATGCTGCAATACTTGAACACATAGTGTAAGAATATAAATCGTATCCTAATTTGGGAGCCTCGTTGTACCTGAGGTAGGCCTAGCAACAAGTAAATTTGGAGAACTTAGAATGCTAACTGCCTCATTTTATTGATAAAAAATAAGACGAATCCCAAAAGGACACTAAATAACAAGAAATAAAAATTCCACTAGTGGCCATAGACCTTATTACATTTGTAAGCAAAAATAAACTCCTATCTACTTAGTCCCAGAAGGACCTTCCCCAGGTAGAATGCTCTCGTTGATCAAATACTCCAGTTCACGTAGATTCTCCAATAAAAATGCCTTTGTCAGGCGTTCTCCTTCGTTTCCCTCAGCGTTCTGGTAGTCAGTGACTCTCTTCCTCACTTTCCCTTCCAATTTTAGCAGACTGTATTCCAGATATTCCAGCTTTTCGCTAGCCTTGGTGACCCTCTCTTTTCATTCATTGATTTGATCATTTGATGGGGGATTCCTCCACTAGGTCAGCAAGAGTGAGGGTGTGCTAACCATACCGAAGTTGGGGACCTCGTGCCTCATTTTCTGCAAAACAAAAGTGGCCCTTTTCCCCCACCGGACTCGACTATTTAACATCAATAATTAGCATAACAAAGCATTTAGTTCTCCAAATAAATGCACAGAATGTGGTAGTGTCCGTTTGGGTTTCAAGGAAACCTAGTGGACTTTGGACAAGGCTATCTTAAAGAGTCATTATGCGGACAACATAACTGACTCGGCTAAGTTTGACCATGATGCATGCACAATTTAAAGAGAAATGGTTTCTATAGGGTATTATACTTGATACCCTTGAGCTGACAACTCAAGAGGAAAAGGCGCGGAACTGTCGACGGCACCGCTGATCGACTAGTTTCACCGTAAATATGCCTTTGCCAAATTTAGGGAGTGATAATATTGGAAGGGCACAACCACTCATTATAAGAGTTTCTATGGTATTTTGTTTGGCACGAGTAGAATATGATGTTAAAAAATTCAATACAACAATTAACAAATTGTCATGTACTTTCACGTTCATAAATTAATGATTACAATAATTGCTCATAATTACAATAGTATTGAAGGAAAGCGGTAAAAGAAAGCATTAAAGAAAAGAAACAAAGAGCCAAGTTAGTTTCGTTGTAGAAAAGATATAAAGACATTAAATAAAGGCAGTAAAGTCACAAGCAACATGAAATGGTAAAAGCCTGAAGAAGTTCCCTAGTGGAGTCGCCATGCTTTTACGACATTTGGGAAGACAACTCTATTCCTTTTGGGAATTTGGGTTTGAGATTTAGAAGAGTCGCCACCTAATGATTAAGCGCATTAGGACACTAAGAAATTAAAAGAAAAGAAGAACCAGAGAATGGGTAAGAGCTTGAAATTATCTCAGGGGGAAGGTGTTAGGCACCCCCCCAAGATCCACTAATGTGGTTCCCGGCCATGCTGAAGTTAGGGAATAGGTGGTTTCATAGTTGTTTAAAAGAATGTATAAGTGCATAAAAATCAAGTATCGAATGTAAATAATCAGACAAAGAAGTGAAATAGGCAGAAATTTTAGAAGGAAAACAGTACTGGAAATTCCAGAGAGGTTTCAATTGATTTGAAGTGAAATACAAGGTTTAAAGAATTGGAAACTGACGGTTTAAAGGAAACAATAACGAAAGTACATAAGGAGGGAGGGGGTCCTAGGTTTATAAACAAGATGGATCATCCACACAACACCCCGGTAACCAATTATACGCGTGGTGTTATCGCGTGATCATCATCTCCATGTCTACCCTTTCCCACCCCGTTAAGGTATTAAAGCGCGGGATAGTATCGTTACTTATTGCATGCTATTACCCGTCCTGATCATATCAGTCCCGGAGGCATTGATACTAATAATCCTAAAGGGGAAAGAGTTGGGCTTTTCAGTAGTTTAAAAGGATAAAATCTAGGCGACAAACCAAACAGTAATCAAATAAGGGAGAAGCAAACAGTAGTTTTGGCTCAAACAGGCCTCCTCACTTAAAGGAAAATATATAGCATGACTTCAAATATTGGTTATGGTCTGAATTAAATTTAAAATCCCTGGGACAGGCTGATTTATCACATATTTCTCAGATGAGGAGTCTGAATTAGCCTTGTCTGGTTGTAGTTATCAAAGCTGACATAGTTAATTAATCACCTAATGGTTTGCCTAAGTGAGACCTATAGGCATGGTATCTAATAGAGCATACTGATTTTAAAGAAAGGGACCACTGGTTTTATAAACAAAAGATCTGCAGATTTTAAACGACCCTATGACTGGTTTTTGGATGAGGCTGATTCTATTGATTATTCCTATAGGAAAGTTATTTGAGCGTTATTGTTTTTAAATGATTACGTAGATGCAAGAGTCCTATAGGCATGGTATCTAGAATGAAGTTGATTATTAGACCTATGATTGTTTGCGTAATGACAGGTATTTGCAGAAGCGTAGAAGAACCTATGATCATGATTTATATATGCAAAGATGCAGAGACTTAGAGACAAGATTTCTATATGCAGAAATGCAGAAGTTTGTAAATAACCTATAGGCATGCTGTCTATATGAGTGCAGGAATTAGAAAAATCCTATAGGCAAGTTATCTAAGATAAGGATGCAGAAGTTTATAGGTAACCTATAGGCATGTTGTCTATGTGAGTGCAAGAATTGGAAAATCATATAGGCAAGTTATCTACCCTTTGCATGCAATCATTCCCATCCCTTTCCACTAGCCATCCCCAATAGTTATTACAAATTATTAAAAACCCGAATGAATCAAAAGAAATAAAAGTAAAATTACATTAGAAGTTCCAGCTACAACCAAACAGCCTAATTCAGACTCAAAGTCTAATAATATGAGATAAACCAACTTCCAGGATCAGATTTCCAAAAGCCTTTCTCATCCTTTGGGTGTGTCAAAGTTCCAAGGAACTTCATGAACTCCAGGCAATGCATACACCCAATTACATTGAAGAATTAAGATTATGGTGCAGTGTGGAAGGGCCAGCCCTCAAATGTCCCAGTTCAAAGAGAGCTCAAGTTCCCAAAGCAAGGCTCATAAGAGGGGGGCAGAACTTAAGAGTCTAAGAACAAGTGTAAGTGCATAGGGAGGAATTATGGAGAGCCATGGTAGGCTGGTGGTCATGCCCAAGAATTGGGAATGCTGGCACACACCTGACCAGCCTGTCATCCAAATCTTGGGAGTTAGGATCCATTAAGGATTAGGTTCTGACCTGGACAGTAATTTGGATACTCCCAAGCCATGAAACTTAACTCAGACACATAAGAGGGAATATAGGGTAGGGATTCACAGTAGAAACAGATGCAGGGAAAGAACATACATAATTTAATCACTAAACATGCACAACAAAGTAAATAAGAATGCTGAAACTATAAAGTAAACACATAGAGGTGACGCAAAAATTAAATCAGAACATACTAGTTTCAGAAGAAATAAGTAAAAGCAGTAGTCTTGAAAAAAGCCAAATTGCAAGCAAAGCAGTTCCAAAAGACCCCAAGCAGAGCAGAGTATTGAATTCAAGTCAGAATTGCAAGTGTGCAAGTATCTTAAAGACTAGTGGTGAGAAGGCTGTGCGAAGAAAGAAGCCGTAAGCTGTTGCTGTAAGGTGCAAGGTGTCTTAAAAATGCAGGAGGGCAGTCCCTTTATAGTGCAGAAAGCAAGCAAGAAAGGCAAGGAAATATTATTGAAATCAGTCTCCCTTTGGTTAAGGTATTCTGATTCCAACGGGTAAAAACTAGTTAAGGAAAGAAAATTTGATTAAAACCTTTCAAAGAAGCACAAAAGGGGTAAATACATAGAACTTATTTAAGGAAAACAATCAATAGTACACGGTTTGTGACAAATATGGAAAGGGAATCAATCGAACAACCATGAAGCCAAAATTACAAGTTCAATTCGAATGAACCAAGTCAAGAAAGGTAAATGAGTTTCAATCGAAGAAAATCAGTGAGAATTCATCAGCCTTATTAAAGGGATTTCAGAATCAACCACTTAGTTGGTAAAAACCTTTTTGAAATAGGAATCTTCTCATATATAAAGCATACCAATCAAAGAACTGTCAGGTTAGTAAGGAAAAGAGTCTATCATTGAAAGCCTTAGAGTCACAAGAAAAAAGAGATTCAAGTTTAGTTACAGACTCATCATTAGTCTGAAAGCCTAGGGTCCCAAAGTGGAACCCTAATACCATTTACACAAAGAAAACCCCCAAATCCTAGGGTTTCAGATTGAGTCAGACCATAGAGGTGAACAAACAGGCCATTGAAAGAGGCTCAGAAGTCTTTTTCAAACATTTAATAAGAGACAAACACACACGATAGATAGAACACTAATTCAAGGTCATGAGAACATGCTTGAGAAAACTTGGAATTTAAACAAGTTTCAGAAGAAAGAGATGGTACGAGTTTTAAACAAAGTAGATGAAATATGCTTAGCAAGAACGCAAATAGAGTTCAGTAAACTGAACAAAATCAATGAACTCAATCATAAACAAATATAGCAAAGCATAAGGAAAACAACATGTATTAACATGCGAGTACAGGAATAACAACGAAAATAGAAGAGTCTTGCATAATAGAAAAGAAACAAGATAGCAAACTCGTGCGTAGTAAAAGGAAAACATACAAGCATAACACAGAAAAAACACATGTAAAGAAAGAACAAGAAGAATCAGAAAGATATTTGAAGGAATTTTTCAGAAACCCTAAAATTGAAATTGAAAGATTTTTGAAAAGGAAATTTAGGGAAAACCTTTAAAATGTCAAGTAAAGCCTAGATATAGCACAGATCTAAGAAAAAAATAAATGAGTATAGAACCTCTGATGGCTTAGAGTTGCAGAGAAAACCCTAGCAATGAGAAAGGTCTTGAGGAAAGTCAGATCTTGAGTCGAAGAGACTCATATTGCTTGAGTATGCTGGAATAATAGCCGGAGAAGCCATAGATCTTCAAATATGAGGAGGATCTAAAGAGAACCATTAGAGTCAGGCTTCAAAGCCTTGAGTAGCTTAGGTTCAATGGTGTGAGAGGGTGAGTACAGGCCATTCATGGCCTGAAATTCCATGGATTTCGGTAGAAATATGGTAGAATTAGGTAGGAGACGATTAGGGTTTCGGAGTGCTGGAGAGTGTTTGAGAGACGAAGGGGTTTCATAGGCGGCATCTCAGATAGAATGAATTAGGTTAGGGGGTTTAGGAATTAAAAAAGGAAAGGAAGATTTACAGTCGTTGATCAAAAGGATCAACAACCTGGATTAAAGGGGAGTCGGGTGGGTTTTTATAATCGGGTCAGGGGTTGGGTAATTTAGGAATTGGGCTGGTTTTAATTTGGGGCGGAATTGGGGTCAAGTTAAGGCTGAAATTGAAAGGAAATGAGGCTGTAATTGAAATGGAAATGGGCTAAATGTTAAATAGCCAATTTCCCCCTTTTTATTTTATAAAAAAAACAATAATCATTTTAAAAGTAAATTAAAGACACTGATTCAACATATACTATATAAATATTAATCTAAAAATACTGAAAATAATTTTATAATTATAAAATGCTATTAATCTTAAAGTAGGCTATAATTGCAGTTATATGCAATTTAGTCTTTTAAATACCGAATAAATTTGTAAGAATATATTTTGGTGTAAATATAAGAACAAAATAAATTATTCACCAAAATGATAATCTTTGGAATATTTATTGGATTTTGTACTGCTAAAAATAGACAATAAAATAATTTTAAAATATTTAAAAATTAGTAAAAAATACAAAAATTATTGGGCATGCTTATGTATGCATGTACATGCTATTTTGAAAGTATTTTGCATATAAAAATACATGGGAAAAAATTGGGTATCAACAAACCTGGTTCTGTGAAAAGGCTGAGGAGTGAAGGCAATTTGGTTTCAGAATGCCTAAGGTACCAAAAGGTTCTGCTTGATCATACGTTTGACCCAGCAATCTCTGAGATGGATGGTATACAAAAAGTTCTTGAGATGGTTGAGTTTTAATGATGGGGACATCTATTCCAAATAGATGCACCTAAGGTGTATGGGGATGAGGTTCAAAGCTTCTTTGCTAGCCTCTTTCCCGTTAAGACCGACCATGTTTGTGCTTTGGTGAATGGAGTAGATATCGTGTTCTATGTAGGTTTGCTTGCAAAAATTCTTAAATTACCTACAGTTGGTGTGTCTAGTGTGAAGGATGCATGTCAATATAATTTTCGAAATGTTGTGGTAAAGGACAATGCGAACTAAAAGGAGGACCAGATCCACAAGAAGGCATTACTCCCTGTTTATCAACTTCTCTTAGAATTAGTAAACAAAGTTCTATTGCCTCGTGCTGAGAGGAGGTCCACGACCTCTAAGTCTGACCTGTTTTTGATGGAGCAACTGGATAGATTTACTCCTATCCGCCTGTCTGCTATTATGATCGAACACATGTAAAAAGTAGCAACCTTCAAGAATGGTAATCATGGCCTTACATACGGGTTTCTTGTTACACAAGTGTTTAAGTTCTTCAAGGTGCCACTAGGGCAAGGCAAGGTAGGAACTAAAAACCAGACTTCTGACAGACAACGTTGGAAGAATGCGAGTGCATATAGAAGAATGGGGGGTAGGCAGTATATCAACCGTCTCACATCTCATTAATTCTCAAAATAGTACAACTGAGGAGATTCGTCGGTTGAAGGCTAGGAATGCTATCCTGGAAGATGAGCAAGCCCAAGGGGTTCCGGCGTCAAATGATGAAGTAGCTCGTTTGACTAAAGAGAATGTTGATCTCAAGGCACAAGTGGAGAATCTGAAAGCCGAACTGCTCAATGAGCAAAAGTCGGTCAATGCTCGAATAGACCTAGTTCTCCAAACTCTTACTACAACCTCCAAGACCTCTACTCCTAGTGCCCCCTAGGTACCCCTTCAGTGACCAGTTTCTGGAATGTTCTATTAAGTTTATTTTTCTGGAAGATATTTCGTTTCTTTTTTTGACACGGTTGGCATGTAACAGTACTGCTCCTGTCTTTAACAGTCCAATTTTGCCTTTGCTTTTTAAGCAAAGGCATATATTTTGATCTATATAAAATCTATCCTCCCTTATTGTCTCATTGATTGTATTTTATGATTCTCTTCTCTATCATGTTGTGTGCACATATGTGGCATGAGTTAGCTCGACTAGACTTATTTATGATGTTTAACTACTTGTGTCTTTTTAATGATGCCAAAAGGGGGAATAAGCAACTGATGATAAAATTTAAGAGTACAACTTGAATCAAGGATATGATTAAGAGGGGAGGCATAAAGTCAGGGGGAAATTGTGAGCTCCTATTATTTCATCTGGTTATTTCTATTCTAAATACATGTTATCAATGCCTAAGTTTGTCATCATCAAAAAGGGGGAAATTTATGGATTTTCAATGTCTTTGCCTTATGTTTTGGTGATCTAACAAACTTACTGTCAAGGACTAGATAGGGTACCTGGCACACTTGGGCTACATTGCAAGTTAATGGATTCTATAGCTTCGGGAGATAGAGAACCAAACAAGGACATGATACCCTTGTGGTTCCCACATAGCAGTACGAAGTCAATTGGACACAGTTGGAAGCGACATGACTGCCTGCACTGTTTCTGCCTACACTGTTTCCTTTGACCAACTCAAGTGCTTACATCATTCAAGTGATGTCATCAAGGTGTATCAACAAGGAGTTTATATCAAAACATCACTTGAACACTTGAAAATTCATTCAAGCCTTCTGCAAAATAGTGAACTTCATTCTCAAGAGCGTGAAGAACAAAGTTAAACGCTACTACGGACTAGTTCCTAAATCTAGTATTTTGTTGTCCTTAGTTGAGTTGTAACTTTGTGGTTGTTCTTATTGTAATTCCTAAATTTCTTATCTAGAAGCGTTGATTAGGAACTCTCTTGTAAAAACCATAAACTCTTTGAGTTTGTGTTGTGACAAGAGTTAGTCATAAGTTAAAGCCTTTGTAACTAGAGAGTTACAAAGTGGCGTATGGTAAGAGTATCACAAGTTAGTCGAGTTGAAATCTTTGCAATGGAGTCATTAAAAAGTGTCTATTAATATGTGTTTACAAGTTAGTGAAGTTGAAAGCCTACAAGTGTAGGTCGTAGTTTTTGTCCCTTGAGTTGGGATTTTTCCACGTAAAAATCTCGTATTTTATTTACTTTCTGTTTCATAAGCATTCTTAGTTAAAACACATAGAGGACCATGTCATCTATAGTTTGGTCGAATCATATAAACTAACATCTTCAATCCAACTTCGGATATGAGAGTTAGATGGTGTGTCAACTTTCGTGCAACTCAGCTTTCGCAATTTTTTCAGTTTGCGAAGCGATCCGTACCTTCGCTTCGATTCGCTATTTTGTGCCTTCATTTTTCTCCTTTTTGGCATCCATTTTCGTGCCACACATGAAATTGGACGAGCTCCCAATTCTTTCCATCTCTTCTTTTTGTGTCGAATTGTCATCTTTTGATCATTTATCATCCAAACTCGTTCCTACACATAAGAAGCACATAATGAGTATATTTCACTTCAAAAACCATTAAACTCTCGCGACTCACAAAAGAATTAATATGCAAATATACTCAAAAATATGCACTTTACATCATTTATCAACACCCCACACTTCAACTCTTGCTCGTCCTCGAGCAACTTAAAGTTAAGCACATCGGCAAAAAATACATTTCAAAACATACTCAAGCATCACACCAATGACAATGGTTTTTATCAACGCTTAAAACCTAGCATAAGCACAATTCATACTTTTCTTTAAGTTTTACGTCATGCCAAGATTATTTAAAATATTTATGTGACTCTTCTAACATCATGGCTTCAAACCTTGACTCTAATGCATTCCACATTATGACTCGCTCCTTGTGCCTATTTAAAAATCAAGGTCTTTACCAATCCTTTGCAAATCATATGCCCTCACCAACAAATCACATAGAGAAAGTAGTCCACACACTCAATATAAGTTCGAGCATAGTTTAAGGACTCAAATATAGAAAGAATTCGCTCACTCTCACAATAAAACTCTTATGCCATGCAATTTAGTACCATAGGCTTGCCCGTAGTGTAAGTCTCTAATTTAAGCTTGTAAAGTTTAGGATCAAGTTGGACTTTATAGGTTGTAATGTAGGCTAAGAATATATTTGAGAAAACAGTGACTAACCCTCCTAAGCACTTTAATACACTACACTTCACTTTTAAGCATACCTTCTTGTCATGACCAATTTGATGTCTTGCCATAGAACCATGCACATTTACGCTATTCTTCATCAAGCACATTAACATATAGATATTTACTAGTCCAGACAAAGATATTGAGGTGTAATTCATTTTTTTCCTTTTTTTTCTTTCAATCTCCTTAATTTGGTATTTTCTGGCAAGTATTTCATTTTGTTTATACACAAGTACACCTTTTCAGCCTTTCTATGGTTCCACTCAAAAGCTCTCCAATCTCTTTATTTTCTCTTCTAGTTATTGAAGTGCTTTCGGAGGTAAAGGTTCAACAAAATTTGATTAAGAACAAAGGGGGTTTAGCTTGTAATGCGGTTGCAAGAGAAAAGGTTACATGCTCAAAAGGGTTGACTATGGATAATATTAGCACTGGTAGGCAAATAGGCAAAATTGTCAATCAAAGAAAGCATATATCACTTCCCAAACTTACAAAACTTAATCATTTCGCTTCAACCCACGCACGGAACAAGTTCTAAACTAGCAAGGATGGGACAGAGTACACCAAAATCTCACCTCACACAATGCGCATGGCTCACCCAGGATGGTTCAGACCCGACTCTTAAGTTAAAGCAACTAGCACAGTCATTATAAAATTGAAACACATAAGAATTAATTACGAGAGTCAAAAGATGAGTCTCGGTGTCAGAAAAGAGCCACACATATTTTCAAGGCATGTAATTGCAATGACCATAAAGAAAGTACATAGTTCATATGTTCCAGCCATAAGCCCCTATATAAAACATGTCAAAAAGCATAGATACTCAAGTTCTCTTCCCTCGATTTCCTCTATATATATATATATATATATATATATATATAAACTACCCGGTTCAAGTTACATCCCTTGAAAAAGAACCGATGCCAAAAGAAAAAGCAAGGGGGATTATTATCTACCTACGACTAACTAAAAAAAATTGGTTTTTTTTTCATTGGACCTTAATCCCTCAAGAAAACTGTCTAAGAGATCCATCGTCAGGAAAAGTCTAATTTTTTTTTTCTATTTTTCTAAATAACTAAAAATTATTCAATTAGACTAACACAACTAAAATAGCATAGAAAGTCACCAAGACAACCTCCTAACCCCACACTTAAAATTATGCATTGTCCCCAATGCACACCATAACTAATAATAAGGTAAATGAAACTCTATGGTAGACCAGAGGCCGAAGCTTCAGCAGCTCATGGGATACGCAAACTTCTCCCAGGCTTGGTTCTTCATGCGGGTAACTCACCCTTAGTTCCAACCATTTGGTTTGTTGTTGCATCCTTCCAATATATTTTCTTTTCATGCTCTTTGAAAATAAAACATCAACACTACAAACATAATACAATTAAAAAAACTAAAAGAAAGCAGTAAAGTAGGGTTGCCTCCCAACAAGCGCTTGATTTAACGTCGCGGAACGACGGGAATCACTTTCTGCATCCACTTCGAACTTATGAATTGGACCCCAAGTTTGATTCAAGCTTATGATTATACTCCTGGGGTGGCTAAACGAATCTGAATGGCCCAATAAAACAATGTAGTATTCTGCATTTCTTGGCCTTTAGATGAGATGTGTATTCCCGACTTTCTAGCAAGAAGAATTCTAGAATGTAGGCATCTTGTTCCTTATTCCTTGACTCCTCAAGTGGCTTGGATGGCTCTATTTCTGTATCATCATCCAAATACAATGTGGAAAAATGCTTCGACTGTGGACCAATGCGCTCAACTACATGAACATTGGGACTGTCTACATCCTCAACACTAATGGCACTAGAGTCAACTAAATATGTATCATCAATATCCCTGGTTGACTCTAGTATCTCTTCTGCAACATCGGTGTTGATACCCAGGTTTTTATTATATATTTTAAATATGCATAAATACTTTCAAAATAACATATATATGCAATATGAGCATCCACAAGGCTTTTATTATTTTTAAAATAACATATATATGCAATATGAGCATCCACAAGGCTTTTATTATTTTTTCCTTCATTTTAAGGGTTTAAATTGATTTATTTTCTCCCCTTTTATCCATAAAGTCCCCAATAAATATTTTCCAAATTATTGTTATAATGATTTACTCATTTAATTTCTTTACTTATGTAAAAATATGGCTAATATATTTTTCAAGCATTTTTATAATTATATTTAGTATTTTTAAAGATAAATTGCATATAATTACAATGTTAGCCCTTTTTATATATAATTATATTTTATACGTGTAAACTTGGCCCCTATATTTTTAAAAGGATAATTATACATTTTAAATCAATTTGGCATGGAAAATTTAATTTTTAGAAACTATTTGTTATTTTATTAAAATTAAAATAGGGAAATTGGCTATTTAAATAATAGCCAGATTTGGCTTCCAATTTTAGCCAAATTGGACCCCAATCCCCAGCCCAATTTTCTATTTAATAACTTGACCCAGACCCTATAAAGCCCTACCCAAACTCGGAACCCCTACCCGGTTGAATCCTGACCGTTGATCTCCCATATCAACGGTCCATAAACGACCTTTCTTTTTTAATTCTATGAGAGACCCTAACCCTAATCATTTTTCCCGCCCTCAAACTCTCATCTCCTCTCTTCTCTCTCAACCTAACCCTAGACTTTGTATCGCCACCTTCTCCTGTCATCTCTGGCGACCACCCTTCAACCCCAAGCCTCTAATGGGTCTCTCATCGCCTTGCTCATCATCTCTGAGGCCTTCAAGGGTACTGGTCCATGCCGATTTGGACCTAGGATTTCTGCTTCTGTTGTTCGTGGCTTCTCTAGTGTAATTTTGGGCAAAATCACACCATATATGTTACGATTTGTGAAGTTTGCAACAGGTTCTTTCGTTTCTATTTAGGTTTCCTTTGAAGCCCTAACTCTCGTTTGAATCTCTTAAGATCTTTGTTATTTTTAACGCTTTAAGTCTGTTTTTTCTATGATTTGCACTATTATCAAACTCTTTCTGAAAGATCCTCAATTTTAAACCGTTCTACTTTCTCTAAAAATTAGGGTTTTCTTAAAGTTCCTTATGTACTTGTTTTAATTTATTTTCTTTATTATTAAACCTCTTTCATTGCTTATTTTGACTGATACTATGTTCCTACTGTTTTTAACTTGACTCTGTTAAAAAAGCTGTAATTTTTAAGACCTTCTTTGCTTTGGTTTTGTGTTAGCATGACTACTTGATTTCGTTAAAGTTTCTGTTGGTTACCATGCTTCGAATGGATTTTCTACTGAATCTTTAGCCTACTTATGCCACTTCTGTATGATTGTGTTTGTTCATCTCTTGCTTCTTTCTGTCTATATGGCCGACTTTGCCTGTTGCTACGTCTGTTCGAGCTTCTCTATTTATATGTTGCAATGTATAATAATGACCCACTCTTGATTTGATTCTGATTTCCTTAATTGATTGTTTAATTTGAAAATTTTCTTTCAAGACCCTAAGGTTCTACTCGTCTGTTTAAATTGACCGATTCCGTTTCCTTATTTGCTGTGGTACTTCACTCTTACTGAATCCTTTCTTTAATTAGTATATTCTATACTTAGACTCAATCATGTGATCTACACTTTTACTATCCTTTATATGGTAAAAAAAATTGGTCTTTCTCAATTGATTTTTTTCTTGAATATCCTTGTTGGTATCCCGTTCAAGCTGTGATTCCTTGATTAAAGGGAGTACTTGTATTAATTGGATTCTAATTGTGATTATTTCCATAATTATGCTAAACCTTTACTTGTTACCTTATGTTATGCCTATTTTCAAAACTATAAATATCCTAAGTCTTTCATTAATAAGACACAAACACTGGGTTTTCAAAAGCTACCTCTCTTACTAAAAATCTCTGCTCTCCCTCTCTCTTGTGCTATTTGCTACTATTAGCCAGCTGCAAGCCAAGGCTAATCATTTGTGCTCTTTGGTTCTTTCATTCTACTTACTTCTATCTTTACTGGTATGTCCTAGTTTTGATTTAAAGCTCTAACAACAATATGCTTCTATTATTTTTTCAGTTTCTTTTATTTCTAGCTTGCTTCTACTTGGGGTTCTGTTGTGAAACTTGTGGTTAAGTTACATTATCAGCATGTTATTATGTCTCCCCTTCACTTTAGATCAAAGTATTCCCTTATGTGTGTTTCAAAGCAACCTTGTCAGATGTCTTTTACTTCTTGTGTGCTTACCATCCTATGAATCCCCAAATTCTTATCACCCCTTCTATGTGTTTGTATTCCCCCCTGACTGGTTGTGATTATGCCAGTGTCAACTATTTCTGAGCATGTCCAAACCAGTCTTAAGACCCTTGTTGGGTTATGCAGCCAAATGTCTATGTATCCCCAAACCCCTTGACCCCTATGTGACTATTGAATTCATTTGGATTATGAAAACTAGCTGTGTGTGGTCTTTTCTCAAGGTGTTTAAGCTTTTTTACTACTCCAACCTCTTTCCAAGCAATCTCTGTTGCTTTACCAACTGCTTTCAAAACGGACTTTCCAATACAGTCTTTAATAACCCTTTTCAACTTGTGTCATGCACTTTACTCTTAGTCAATAACTTCTGCCCCCTCTAGTATGTGTACTGCCTTGGGATCCTCTTGAGAGCCCTATGAAATCTGGCATACTGAGGTTGTCCTTTCCACACTACACTGGTTCAATTCTTGGTTGCTAAGTCTAGGTGTAAGCATTGCCCGATGTCCTTGAGACCCTTATGGAACTTTGATGTACCTAGACTCTGATTTGTCTATGGAATTGAGGCTTATGAGACCATTGGTGGCTTTGGTAAACTTGGGCCTAATTGTGTCACGACCCCAGTTAACCCTCCATGAACATGTCGTGATGGCACCTAGTCCCTATGACTAGGTAAGCCTAACAATGCGGAAGATAAACCAAAAATTTCGGAAGAAAATAAATAAAACTGAACTGGTAAAATAAACAGGGTTTAAGGTGCCGCTCGGCACATACCACAACAATCCTTAAGCTAACAAAACTTCTCAAAACCCGGAAACTCACAAATCACAAACTAAGGGATACATAAGAGGCTCTGACTCAAGAATATCTATACAAAGGAGAAAATACTGGAAGAACTATACTTATTACAGAAAAGCTGGAAAGGGACTCCTCGGTCTGCGGACGTAGCAGATATACCTTGAAGTCTATACCAATACGCCTCCTTCCAAGGCTGACAGAACTGAACGGGAGTACATGTATCTGCACAACAAAAAAACGTGCAGAAGAGTAGTATGAGCACACCACGGCGGTGCCCAGTAAGTACCAAGACTAACGTCGATGGGGTAGTAACGAGGAATAGTCAAGGCCACCTACCGGTTGATAAACAGTATAATCATAGGAATAATGGAAATGACATATGAATATGTAAAGAATGCCTGAACGACCAAAAATGATACAACTCACAATAAGGGACAAATACAACAATTAACAACAAGAATATAATAAATGATGATACAAAACGACGGTAGAATCACAATCCAAATCCTAAGGCCACAACACAGCAAGAAAAGAAACAATTCTATAACTTATATCGTACAATGATGTTCACAGAAGGCCTTATACCACTCTTTCCACAATTTCACCAATCTCGAACTAGCCACAACTCGCGAAAACCCAGCATCTGAAATCTAACAATTGGCATCCTGTGCCCCATAAATCTCATGGTCATACCGACAACTAACTAGTTAACTAGGGCCACTCTCCCAAATATAATGGATAAGCGAAGCGTACCTCCACCCTTAGAAAAAAAAATTAGGAGGAATTCACCTCTAATAGGAGTACTCAGCTACGTGTATGCTTTTGCAAATGTTTCTAACAAAATTCTACCAATCAACAAACATGAAAAGGACGACGGATCGCACGTACAATGTTCCCTCACAAATCCCAAGCGGTAACGTTCATACAGGTGAACAATCCATAATCACAATAGAAACAATAGGAATGCCTCAACAGGCCGTCACAACTCTATACAATCAATCCCTGACATAGCCCACTTATTTCGCTACGTGTGCAATAAATAATATAATAGGCACCGCCTTATTTTGCCACACGTGCATAACAATGTCTCACCTTATTTCGCCACATGCGCAACCCACATATTAGCATATAACATATCCCGCCTTATTACGCCGCATATGCAAAACATCAATAACAATGATAGCATGGCAAAGACCTCGTGCAACCTTTCAACAACGACCGCACGGCAGAAACCTCGTGCATCACAATATCAATAACTGCACGGCAGAAACCTCGTGCATCATAATATCAACAACCGCACGGCAGAAACCTCGTGCATCACAATATCAACAATTTAATCAAGTGGAAATCTGACAAGAATGATAAGTGCAGCAGTGTAATAAGGCAAATCAACGAAACAATAATAACTAATAGGATAAAACAGAAACACAGGGTAAACACCACTCAAATCTCAAATACTAATGAGGGTCTCCCAGGATACCGTCCTATAGCCCTCTCCTCAACTGTCCAATAGATCTCCCGGGATACCTTCCCGTAGTCCCAAAATAAAAGTGCAGGGGGATCTCCCGAGATACCGTCCCGTAGTCCAAAAATAAAAGTGCAATCACATCCAGAAACAAACCAAGGGATAAATATGCAGAACGGAGTAGCAGATAGAACTATCCTAGCATGCTTCACGTAGTACGATTAAACAACTTAGCAATTAGGCAATTATATCAGGTAGACATGCTTTCCTAGTCTAACAGTAGTAATAGGCTTCAAGTAATATAAAGCAAATAAGAAAGAAAGTTAAATGTTAACAACTTAAGTAAACCAGGATTTTCATCAATCGGCTTTAGTACAACTTCATATTCGGTGATTACAAGGATCTAAAAGCCTAAAGGATCAATTTACCACAAATAAATCCGAACACAACTCATCACCTCGCGTGCAAGGAATACAATCAACATAAAAGACTCAAATCCTAAGGGGAAGTCCCCCACACAAGGTTAGGCAAGATACTTACCTCGAACCGACTAACATCAACTAGCAAACACGTTCTTGCCACGAGTTCTCGACTCCAAATGGCCCAAATCTAGTCAATTAAATCACACATTGTAAATAATATTGCAAACAACTGATTCCACTATAAAATTTAGAGCTAGGGCGCGAAAATAGGTAAAATGACCAAAATTCCCCTCCAGCCAACATCTCGGAATCGAATAATTTTCATATTTTCAGAACCCTCGTACTCTCACGAGTCCAACTATATAAAAATCTCCCAAATCGGAGGTTGAATGCCCATTCAAATCACAGTAACTAAGTCTAAGAATTTTCATCCAATTTTCCACAATTTTGACCTTGAATTCGAATTTTAATGGTGGATTTAACTAGATATTGATAGAAAACAACTAAATGAGGTTAAAGAAACATTACCCACTAATCTTCTCTTCAAAATCCACCCAAAATCGCCTTCTCCCGAGCTCCCAATTGATTTTCCAACTTTTGAAACAAACCCTCGGAATATTCTATTTCATACCAGTGATTTCCGCTTTTGCGGTCCAGGGACTGCTTCTGCGGTCCCACTTTTGCGGAAAAAGAACCGCTTTTGCGGTTTCCTTAAACTTCCCAATTTCCGCTTCTGCGGTTATCTCATCGCAGAAGCGAATCCGCCTCTGCGGAAATTCCTTCGCTCCTGCGGCTCCAGCCCAACAGTCCTCCATCGCTTTTGCGGCTCCGCTTCTGCGAAACTTACACCGCTTCTGCGGTTCCCAAGCCAACACCTACTTTTCGCTCCTGCGGTTACGAAGCCGCTTCTGTGGCTCCGCTTTTGCGGTTCCCAAGCCGCAGAAGCGGAAATACCAGAAGGCCTGCTGCAAATTTCTTCTAACTTCAAAAATTTACCCGTTGAGTATCCGAAACACACCCGAGGCCCCCGGGACCTCAACCAATCACACACACAAGTCATATAACCTAACGCGGACTCACTCGAAGTTCCAAATCACATAACACAACATCGAAATGAAAAATTTATCCAAAAATCAAGCTTATGAACTTTCAAGTCTTCAAAATACGCTTTCGATCAAAAACCTAAACAAATCACGTCCGAATGACCTGAAATTTTGCACACACATCCCAAATGATACAACGGAGCTACTGCAACTTTCGAAAATTCCATTCCGACCCTCGGATCAAAAACTCACTATCGGACCGGAGACTTCGAAAATTCAACCTTCGGCATTTCAAGCCTAAATTAGCTACGAACCTCCAAAACACTTTCCGAACACGCTTCCAACCCCGAAATCACCTAACAGAGCTAACGGAACCATCGAATTTCCATTCTGAGGTCGTCTTCACACTGTTTCGAATACGGACCATTTTTCAACTCTTAAGCTCTCATTTAGGGACTAAGTATCCCAAAACACTCCGGATCCAAATACCGAACGTCCCGGCAAACCAAAATAGTAGAATTGAACTTAGGGAAAGCAGTTAAAAGGGGATCGGGGCATGAATTCTAAAAACGACCGGTCGGGTCGTTACATCCTCCCACACTTAAACATTCGTTCGTCCTCGAACGAGCATAGAGAACATACCTGAGGTCTTCAAGTCACTTAGTGCACACTTCCCACATACACCCGCGGGTGATCCCACAACACCCCAATCCATATAAGCATGACGACACCATCTCAACTGAAATTTAACCTTCCTAGCAATACCAGTAAGCCATCAAGCCAGAATTCTCACCTTCCATCCATTTCCAAAAGACCCGATCCTAAATCCATATCCGATATCAGTCTCAACCAACCATTTCAATACAAGTCAACACACACAGAGTACAACCACACAAC
>MU736312.1:148489-178712 GCA_026770625.1 Nicotiana glauca
CACACAAGGTTAGGCAAGATACTTACCTCGAACCGGCTAACATCAACTAGCAAACACGTTCTTGCCACGAGTTCTCGACTCCAAATGGCCCAAATCTAGTCAATTAAATCACACATTGTAAATAATATTGCAATCAACTGATTCCACTATAAAATTTAGAGCTACGGCGCGAAAATAGGTAAAATGACAAAAATGCCCCTCCAGCCAACGTCTCGGAATTGAATAATTTTCACATTTTTAGAACCCTCGTACTCTCACGAGTCCAACCATATAAAAATCTCCCAAATCGGAGGTTGGATGCCCATTCAAATCACAATAACTAAGTCTAAGAATTTTCATCCAATTTTCCACAATTTTGACCTTGAATTCGAATTTTAATGGTGGATTTAACTAGATATTGATAGAAAACAACTAAATAAGGTTAAAGAAACATTACCCACTAATCTTCTCTTCAAAATCCACCCAAAATCGCCTTCTCCCGAGCTCCCAATTGATTTTCCAACTTTTGAAACAAACCCTCGGATTATTCTATTTCATACCAGTGATTTCCGCTTCTGCGGTCCCGCTTTTGCGGAAAAAGAACCGCTTCTGCGGTTTCCTTAAACTTCCCAATTTCCACTTCTACGGTTATCTCATCGCAGAAGCGAATCCGCCTCTGCAGAAATTCCTTCGCTCCTGCGGCTCCTGCCCAACAGTCCTCCATCGCTTTTGCGGCTGCCAAGACGCTTTTGCGGCTCCGCTTTTGCGAAACTTACACCGCTTCTGTGGTTCCCAAGCCAACACCCACTTTTCGCTCCTACGGTTACGAAGCCGCTTCTGCGGCTCCGCTTCTGCGGTTCCCAAGCCGCAGAAGCGGAAATACCAGAAGGCCTGCTGCAAATTTTCTTCTAACTTCAAAAATTTACCCGCTGAGTATCCGAAACACACCCGAGGCCCCCGGGACCTCAACCAATTACACGCACAAGTCATATAACCTAACGTGGACTCACTCGAAGTTCCAAATCACATAACACAACATCGAAACGTCGGATATATCCAAAAATCAAGCTTATGAACTTCCAAGTCTTCAAAATACGCTTTCGATCAAAAACCTAAACAAATCACGTCCGAATGACCTGAAATTTTGCACACACATCCCAAATGATACAACGGAGCTACTTCAACTTTCGAAAATTCCATTCCGACCCTCGGATCAAAAACTCACTATCGGACCGGAGACTTCGAAAATTCAACCTTCGGCATTTCAAGCCGAAATTAGCTACGAACCTCCAAAATACTTTCCGAACATGCTTCCAACCCCGAAATCACCTAACAGAGCTAACGGAACCATCGAATTTCCATTCTGAGGTCGTCTTCACACTGTTCCGAATACGGACCATTTTTCAACTCTTAAGCTCTCATTTAGGGACTAAGTATCCCAAAACACTTCGAATCCAAATACCGAATGTCCCGGCAAACCAAAATAGCATAATTGAACTTAGGGAAAGCAGTTAATAGGGGATCGGGGTATCTAAAAATGACCAGTCAGATCGTTACAAATTGCAGGCTCCCTATAGAATAGCTTCTTGATTTTCTATTTCACTTATGTAATTCATTCATTGGTCTGTAATAATTTATAAATAGATATTTGGGGTATTTAGTAAAAAGGGTGGGTAGATGTATACTTTATGGGGTAATATGGGCAGAAATCCTGCTCTTAGGACCTTTTTTTGAAGTCTGACTGCTTGTGTAAATAGAAAAGATGCCATAGGTTTGCTCTCTTTAAATCTGATTGCTTTTGCTTAATAGCAATCATGCCTCTCGAATTTCATTTACATCAAACAGAAATCATGCCTATAGGATCTCACTTATGATTTCGTTTGCATCAAATAGAAATCATGCCTATAGGATCTCACTTCTAATTTTGTCTGCATCAAATAGAAATCATGCCTATAGGATTTTACTTCTAATGTCATTTGCATCAAGTAGAAATCATGTTCCTAAGGTTCTGCATTTTTTCATGTTAGAAACTATATTTATAGGTTCCAAATAGTCATGTCTTAAATCAATTCAAATATAGATGCCATGCCTATAGGATTCGACTCCGATTCAATTCTAATAAGTCTTTCTGTATGTTGCTGCGAAACGACTAAAATCAGTAATACGCCTAGATATCATGCCTATAGGAATCTATACTCGCAATTATATCTGTTAATTTATTTTGCCTAATAAATCAATTTCATTACGCATAGTTCATTTCTAAAGCTTGTCTTATTAAGCAATAACATTTCCTGAAACAAGTTCTTTCAAAATTGCATTATATCTCATTAGATACCATGCGCATAGGTATTAAAGGAGGTTATCTCGAAAACCTATTTATTTCTGCATTAATATAGACACAGTATATTGCATATAGGCAAGCCTTAGGACATTTTCAAAAACTGCATTTTTCTGAAGTTGTCTCTGTCGTTTAACGTTTCTGATTCTAATAACTTTTAAAAGAGTCCCTAGGCAACTGCTAGGTTATAACTTCTGGGCATAAGAGTTTGGTCTATTTCTGCATAGTCACTTAGAGATCCTGCTTTAGGACTTTGATTAATAAAGACCTTAATTGTGTTCGAGTCGTGCTGCTTGTATGTTTACTTGAGGAGGAAACTTTGAGCCCCTTATCTGCTCCCATTATGTGTGAAAGTCCTACATGATTTGACTGTCGCCTTAGATTTTTCGCCTTTATAAACCTTAGGAGTACGTCTAGAACTACCTATAGGTAGAGGTCCTAACTCCCTCTAAGACCACTAAGAAGGGACGGGTAGCAGCACACAATAGGAATCAGTGACCAAACACTCACTTTGCATGACCAATAAGGGGATGGGAAGGGTAGACATGGGATATGATGACTACGCGTTAATGTCACGTGTAGCCCCTCATTGAGAAGTGCCTACCAGACATTGCGTGGGGTGATCCTATAGGACAAACAACCTAGGACCCCTCTTCACTAAATCCTCTCTTGATTTAAACTTTCGTCTTTTACTACTTGTTCAAACCTTTATCTTACTAATTGAACCAATATGCCTTACTAGCAACTTGTTTGATTCAACTGTATATGTGGACTAATTTGTGAATATAAGTGCGGTCGGGACCCACAGTTGTGGGCCAAGAGAGGTGCCTAACACCTTTCCCTCGAGGTTACTTCGAGCCCTTATCCTAATCTCTGGTAATGCAAACCAACTCAAGAGTTAATCACTCTAGGTGCTCTAACGCACCATAATCCGTTAGGTGACGACTCTTCAAATACCCAATTCCCAAGAGGAAATGAGTCATTACACCCCGTGAATGTGAAACCCGGATCTCCCCATGAGGGAAGAAAAAGGGGGCGCAACAATCGGGCATACTCAAAATATAGTTCGATTGATTATTGGTGTTCTACTCTGGCCTTTTCCACTAGCACCTCAATTTCTGTATCTAATTCACGCTCTTCTTGTATACTATTCACAATATTAGCTTGTTGAGCATTAAAATCTTCAACCAGTTGACTGACTTGAACTTTCAAGTTGTGAATAATTTCCTCTTGCCTTTCTATCTGCAGCTGTCTTTTACTATTATGTTTCACAAGGCACTCTAACATATCCTTGGTCAGCTTTAACATATCTTTGATCTCTTTCACGTCAGCCTCCCTGGGTTATTTGTTCCTATTAACTTTATCAGAAAAAGTAAAACCATCATAGTAAGGGGTTGGGGGAAGATAAGAAATATAAGCACAACCATGAATGTGACCATCTTGACCACCACACATATCACACACATTCCACACATAAGATTGAGTTGGTGTACATAACTCGCTCCGGGAATATTTTGATAATTTTGCCGTTGATGGTTTCCTCCACAATATGCATAAGGTGGATCAAAAGTAGAATTACTTACATAAAAACTCTCATAATTCAAAGATGCCACGTTTCTCAAATTAACAAGTGAAACAAAAAAAAAATCAAATACAAAAAAAAAAAAGTTCAAACTTGTAACCTAGCAATATGTACACCTACAGCTACACCATTAATTTTTCGGCAACGACACAAAAATTTGATTACGCCCAACTATGCCTTATAAAAAGGACTAAGCGGTCGTTGCAAATATAATCCGATTTATAGGTCCTGAGTCAAATCCACAGAGAAATAAAACTTAGCTACAATTGTTGGCTATCACTAAGAAGATAAGCTAGAACAATTCCTAAGTTATAAATATTAATATTCTTATATCTAATTAGTTAAATAATTAAAGTAGTAGATCAACAACTAAAGATACTACGAGTTGGAGAAAAGATTAAGGAGGTCTAGAGTTATGATTTTCCCAATTATCGGAATCCTTCCCGCTACGTCTTCTATAATTTTGCCTAGGTATTCTCTACCGATCATGAGTGCTCTGAATGTCATAATTCTCTCTCAAATAACTACCACAATTTACTAGACATACCCAAATTACGCTAGATGGAATTAAACACAGCTCACTCGGATCGCACCAAGGTTTTGCTATCCCTAGTCCCAGCTTTAAACCCTACGTATTGATCCCTCATATACGTTAGGAGCGATGTTGTTCAACAACTACCTAAATATGCACTCTCTCCCGAGTAATACACATTAAATAGGCACAGTCAATTGAGAGCTCTTCAACCAACCACAATAAACACGTAGTTGAACAAGTAGAGAAATCTAACGGCTCAATTATATAAAAACATAATAAGAATTTATCCTACAAAAGGTTCTACCAAAACCCTAGATAACAAATTAGCTATTCATAATGATATGCAAAACTACAATACCATAATTCATAACCAATAATAGAAATAGAGGAAGAAAGAGAAAAAAAAGTGGAGTTGAATCCTTCTCCTCCTTGCTCCTAGCGTATTCTTACCTCCCTAAAGTATTCTCCCTTCAAAGTGGTGTTTTAAAATGTATATATATGACCTAGAGTTTATGAGGGGTGGAATTTTTCAATCCAACATCGGATAGGAGAGTTAGAGGACGCGTCAACTTTGGTGCAGTGCGCGAACTTAGACGCGGACTCAGCTTTTGCAATTTTTCCAGTTTGCGAAGCGATCCGTAGCTTCGCTTCGCTATTTTGTGCCTTCATTATTCTCCTTTTTTCGCGTCCGTTTTCGTGTCACGCATGAAATTGGACGAGCTCCCAATTCTTTCCATCTCTTCTTTTTATGTCGAATTATCATCTTTTGATCATTTATCATCCAAATTTATTTCTACACATAAGAAGCACATAATGAGTATATTTCACTTCAAAAACTATGTAAACTCTCGTGACTCATATAAGAATTAATGTACAAATGTATTAAAAAAATATGTACTTTTCATCATTTATCAATGAGCTTCACCGGTAAATCATCTTTTGAAAGGTTTATCTTAGAGCTGGTTGGCGTATATAAAAGATTTGAATGAAATTGAACCAGAGTTTATTTACACTACTAGCTCTTCCAGATTTCAACAAAAAAATTATTTGTTGTAAATTTATGAGGAGTTACATGACTTTGCTAATACGTTGCTACTGACTAATGGAGGATCTATTGGCAATCTACACACTTCATTGTGAGCATAGGGCCATCATCGCAACCTTATGTTTAGTTCAATCAAAGAGTAGCAACAACAATATAAAAGATAAGGGACTCAATAATGATAGGCTTAATTAATTTTGATGTTCAATATAAAAAGGATTCTAAGAGTAGGGTTGCAAATTCCCTTTTCTAAAAGGTATAAAAAAAACCGAAGGTATGCAATCAGTTAGGGGTGTTCATAAAAACCTGAAAAATCGAACCAAACCGAAAACCAAAACAAACCAACCAAAAAAACCGATACGTTTTGGTTTGGTTTGATTTTGGTTTTGAATTTTAAAAATCGATTAAATTTGGTTTGGTTTTGGTTTTATTCAGAAAAAATCGAACCAAACCGACTATAGGAGTAGCTATTTTAAATTTATTATTACACCTATATATATGTATATTGTTATACAAAGTTTCAAAAAATTTATGGTAAATGTTAATAGTTTGCACTTTCAATATAGTTCTTTACCTTTACATTCTAGTTTGATTGGTAGTTTTCTTTTGTTTAGTGTAAGAATCCATTTCGTGTTAAAAATAACATATTTTTAATTGAGTCCTTAAATTATTATTACTATTTGATTCAATTATCATCAATAAATCTTGGTAAATAATAGATTTCTCAAAGGGCAATTGATTTGATAGTGTTACATTGAAAATGTGGTCGCCGGAATATGTGTTTGGTAGTGTATGTCTTATATTTAAAAAAAACCGGCAAATAACCGAAAAAACCAAAAAACCGACATAAATCGAATCGAGAAAAACATACTTAATTGGTTTAGTTTGGTTCTAATATTTAAAAAACCGACTTACTTGGTTTGGTTTCTTTTTAGGGAAAAACCGATCCAAACCGAACCATGAATACCCCTATTTAGAGTTTCTCCATTTGAGGTATTACATGAGTGCCCCTTCACCACGTCTCCTTAGGACTTCTAGCTATTTGAATCTAAAGCTGCTAGGGGTGTCAATGGTTCGGTTCGGCCGGTTATTTTATAAAATTTATACCATACCAATTTTTTAGTTATTCTATTATGTATGTCCAAAATTAGACATTTCAAAACAATCCCAATCGTGTCGGTATCGGTACGGTTCGGTTAATTTTCGGTATTTTTTTAAATGTCATGTAAATTTACCAGTAGAAGTAGAATGAAATAATATACGTTTTTTTATAGGACTTAGCATAACTCTCCAGATATTTTTACTTTGTAAAGGGTGATGAATTAAAAAATATGAAAGATGACTAGAATATCCATCAACTATTCGACAGCAACATAAAAGAACCAAGTAAAAGCAAAGAAAGTATAAATCACACGAGTAAAAAGATATTAACCAAGCTGAGACTCAATAATAAAGTCTATACTAAATATTCAAAAAGATAAATCTAAATTATATGAAAGGAAACATATTCAATACATTGCAGTTTGCTACTCATAATCGCTAGAATACTTTGTGTCTTGTTAACAAAGATACTTGAAATAACTTAGTTTAAGTATAAGTAGCACAATAAGTTTTAGGAATTAGTATTTTAAGTTTAATTACTTGTTGGCTTGTAACAGTTTTCATAATTTCAAGGCCCAATAAAAAAATGTAATGCTTTATTAGTTTTAAACTTACTCTATAAATATATATTTTCACATGTAATATTTATTCGGTACGGTTCGATATTTTTTCGATTTATTTTTATAAAATAAAAAACCTACCCTAATTATCGGTACGGTTATATATTTATATAAAAATCTACGATTTCTTTAAAAGAAACCTAAAAATCGGTTCGGTGCGGTACGGTTCAGTCGGTTTTCAAATATCCATTGACACCCCTACCTGCAGCCGAGGTTTTTTATTATAGGTATCAGATAATTCTGTCTATCAAAATATGGTTCTATATTCACTAGGACTTGAACAAAATATTTAATGATTCTCAACTCATTTCATTGACTATTGACTGGTAGAGCACATCCTTCGGGCCTCGAGCAGCTAAGAATTTTGTTGCACAGAAAATAGGAAATACAATCTTAAAAACAATCTTGCTAAAATCATTGTTACATTTATATGATAAAAATGCAACTGAGAGAGAACTTTATAGTTAGTTTGAGTGCCTTTCTGAATTATTAAAGAACTTGGTTCTTTACCTTACTCCTTAAGAGTAAGCGAAATAAACAGTAAAACAAATACAACAATTTTTACGTGAAAAATCACTGGCTCAAAGGTGAAAAAATCAAGACCTACCACGTAAAATTTTAGCTTCAACTTCACTAAAATAAATGAACCAAATGTATCGATTACAAGACCTGTGAATCAATACCTATCAGTTCTCCTACTTTAACTATTTGACTTACAAGTTACTCTAAATTGCAAATTCAAACAATTACTTCAACTCACTGATTATGTATGACACTTGATTTCAACTCGATTTTCTAAAACACGTTCACTACCTGCCTCAAGAAGAACACGAAAACTAGTAATCGATTTGAGTGTTGAAAATATAGTTCCACGGTTGATGTGCAAAAGGATAACCTCAGCAGTCAAAAAAGATACTATTTAAGTTTCATGGGCTCAAGTATCTATTAGGAGTTCTCTACATAGTCAACTTCACATTTGATAGGAGTCGTACATTTCCAAAGACTCCATAATTCTTGTGACTCTTATTTATCACTTATGCACGCATATCATCTTGGAGAACTATCCTTATCACGTTAGCAGCCTTCTTCCAACAAATTCGAATTCGAGTAACTTTATGAAAAAATTACTGCCTTGTAAGAGGACCTTCAACAACGACCTTGAGGACCTAGTTCTTAAAGCATTTCGTCAGCTACCTTGTGCACTTGATTCTTAGAGCATTTCCTTTGGACAAACTTTGTTAATCATTAAAACTCCAATACTCAACATTCAATCATTACGTATTTACCATATAATTGCATCAGTGCCGGTAATGGACTAAAGGTCGATTATTTTAATGCATGTGGATGAATTAGAGAATGTGAATTTCCTTCTAGTGTAATCGTGAACCTTAATTTTTTCTTTTTTTAGTTCTTGTTAATCAGACGCCGTAAATTTGAAGGTAAGATTAGGTAGCTAGTTGGTTGAATGCTGATCTGTTGAATTTTGCAGTGATTGAATTGAGATAATGACAACTATTGGTATGTTAATATTAATATGAGGCTATGTCTACAAGTGGAGCTTAAAAGATAAGGAATAGATTTAATTAGACTTTCACTATCTATATATTTTACAACTTATTATTCTCTTTTCAGTTGCTTTTAGTTATTTTCATAGTTTTCTTTCATTCACTCTAAGTGCATATTTTGTCAATTCATCACAATTTTCTCTTCACTTCTATCATCACCTAGAAACATTTTCTTCATTTTTTAGTACAACATAATATTTTGATAATGACCAGAATTACATCCCCAAAATGGGCTTCGCTAGTTATAAAAATAGAGAGAAAATTTTACTACAAACCAATCATAAGGTATGTCAGACAGTAGAATTAAGTTGGAATTTTGCTTTGATACTTAGAGTGACAACACATTGTATAAGCTAAAAATGGATAAATACGACCCTTATGTTTTAATTTTATGTTTTTCTCTATTTGTATAACAAAACTAACGTCTTTTTTTAATAGTATTGACCCAAAGGGTCATCTTTTGTTTTAGAATTCGATTTCGCATTTCGAGGCCTTGTAAAACTTATTTTATCCTTTCTTGATTTGGGCGCGCAGTCCGGGCGTGCATCCAGAATGCTGTTATGTGAAAAATTTAAGAGAAAAGACGATTTTTGGCTTAAAAAGATAATATTAGTTGACTTCACTCAATATTTTGGGTAAACGGACCCGGACCTGTGTTCCTACTGTCCCTGAGTGTCCGTAGTAAAATATGAGACCAGGGCGTATTCCCAGAATCGAATTCCGAGGTTCCTATCGCGAGAAATAAATTTTTGAAAAAAATTATTAAACTCGAAATATAATAGTTTTTAGGAATTGAATAATGCTTGAACTTGTTGGTATCGGGCCCGTTTTTTGATTTCGGAGCCCGATACAAGTCCGTTATAATATTTTAGCCTTGTCTATGAAATTTGGTGAAAAACGGAAGTAATCTGACGTGATTCAGACATTTGGTTGAGAAAATAGAAAGTTTGAAAGTATCCTGAAAATTTCAGGTGTTTTGGTGTTGAGTTCATAGTTCTAGGTGTTATTTTGGAGATTTGACCGCATGAGCAAGTTCGTATGATATTTAAATACTTGTGTGCATATTTGGTTTAGATCCCCGAGGGCTCGGGTGAGTTTAGGATAGGCTACGGAGTAATTTTGGAACTTAGAAATTTGTTGTTGCATCTAGTATCTGTTGCAGGTTGCGAGATCAGGCTTCGCAAATGCGAGCATAGTAGGCATGAAAATTGCGAGATCTTTATCACAATTGTGAAGAAGACCTGGGCCAGCAGAGTTCGCAAATGCGAACATATCTTTGCAATTGCGAAGAATGCCCTGGGAAGGGGTGTGATCGGAAATGCGATCCTTTTGTCGCATTTGCGGAGGAACTTGATAGCAATTGCGATCATCGCCTTCGCAAATGCGATGGTGGCAGAAGTGTAGGCAACTTCGCAATTACGATGGTTCTTCACATTTGCGAGCTTCGCAATTGCCAAACTCAGGTCGTAATTGCGACATCTGCAGCTGAGTAAAAGGGTCTTGGACGGGATTTTTCATTCTTTCTCCCATTTTTCAAAATCGAAACTTCAAGAAGCGATTTTTCTAGGGCAAATTCTTTCCCAAATCATACGTAAATGATTCTTAACTTATTTCTTTCAATCTATTTCATCTTGTTACAAGATTTCATCCTAGAATCTAGGGGTTTTCATGGTAGAATTGGGTGTTTTTGGGTAGAATTTAGGAATTTCAAAATTTGGGGATTTTAACCTCAAATTGAAGTCGGATTCCAAAACTAATTGTATGTCTGGGCTTGGGGGTGAATGGGTAATCGGAATTTGGTCCGAATTTTGAGTTTGGACAAAGCGAGCTCATGGTTAATTTTTGACCGTTTGGGAAAAATATGGGGAAACCTATAATTATGCATTGGAATTGATGTCTTTAGCATTTATTGATGTTATTAAGCTAATTATGACTAGATACGAGTGAATCGATGGTGGAATCGAGAGGTAAAACGGTGATTGAGCTTTGAAATACTCGTTGGCTTTGAGGTAAGTGTTTGGTCTAACCTTGACCTGAGGGATTAGGAATCCCTGACTTGCTTGCTATGTGAAATACCGTGTGTGTGGCGTATAGGTGTGGTGACGAACACCCATGTGTCACCAAATTACCTGTTTAGCCTGATCCCTTCCCCAGTTTCCCTATATATTGCTTTCCTATCTTACTTGCTTATTGATGTTTCCATGTCTAATTATTTCTTGTTAAATGTTGGTTCTCTATTGGTTTTGTTAATTGTTCCACAATATCAAACTATTGGTTTATTGGTGCTTCATAGTACACTTGGGTTGGTCTCGCTGTGAAGTTTTAACTGGTGAAGTTTCACAATTATAGTGATATTCCATTGTGTTGGTTGAGGTATAGGTGTGGTGGAGAATTTGAGTTGATTTGTGAAACACTTGTCTTTATTTTGTGATTGGTGCTGATATATATATATATATTAGGATCGGGTTGCACGTCACAACAGGAGGAATAAGAATGAATGTGATTTTCTGGTGGGATCGGATTGTACGCCGCAACAAGGAGTAATAAGGGTGCACAGGTGAGATCGGGTTGCACGCCACAACATAAGTAATAAGGGTGAACTGGTGGAAACATGTTGCACGCCACAACAAGGAGTAATAAGGGTGAATATTATACTGTTATTAATTATATGGTGGGATCAGGATGTGTGTCGCATCAGTAGTTGTTTATGTATTCATTTTTGTTGAGGTTCATTAATGTGGTGTTGAAACTCCCTTAAGGATTGGTTATAGCTAAGTATTGGCAGAACGACTGGGTCTCATATTTATTTAATGCAAGTTTCTATTATACTTCATTCTGTATTTTCTTTCTGTTTTAGTATAAACTGTTCCAGGTTATATATGTTGCTATCCCCCGCCATAGCCTTGTCACTACTTCGCCGAGGTTAGGCTCAGTACTTACCACTACATGGGGTCGGTTGTACTGATACTGCACTTTGCACTTCCTGTGCAGATTTCAAAGCTAGTGGCTGATCGAGAGGTTGGTTGTTGTTACTGCACTCAGGACACCCGAGTTAGTCCTACATGCATCCGCAGGCCCTGGCGTCCCCTCATATCTTTACTTCATTTCTATTTTATTTTCTCCGAAACAGATTATTTTCTTTCAAACCATTACTTGTAGTATTCGTAGACTGTTCGTTAGTAGTTACACTAGTTTTTGGGTGGTATTTTCTTCTATTTCATTAATAGTATAAGGGTAATTCGTTAAATCATGCACTTTCGCTTTTATATCTGCTCACTTGGTTTTATTAAACTTTAATTAAAATGAACAAAGGAAAAAGTGTAAAATTCTATAACTTTGGCTTGCCTAGCGAGTGCAATGTTAGGCGCCATTACAGTCCCGAAGGTGGGAAATTCGGGTCATGATAAGTTAGTATCGGAGAATTAGGTTGCCTAGATCTTACAATTCACGGACGAGCTTGGTAGAGTCTGAGGATCGGTACGGAGACGTCTGTGCTTATCCCTAGAGGCTACAGAGTTAGGAACAATTTCACTTCTTTTCATCTCTGTCGTGCGATTTGATCTCTCAATGCTAATTAAACTGTCTACTATGTTCTTTCACAGATGGCGAGAATACGTACCACTTCATCAACTGATCAACAGCCCGAGCCCCTCATGGCAGCTCCTACACAGGGCAAAGGATGCGGCCGAGGCCGTGCTAGAGGCCGAAGCAGGGGAAGGGCTCAGTCCAAAACTTGAGCAATAGTACCAGCGGCGAATTCTCAGGTAGAGTTTGATGATGAGGTTCTGGCCCAGACCGTTCCAGCAGGGCCAGCTCAAGTTCCAGAGGGGTTCATAGCTACCCCGGTACTTCAGGATGCTTTGGTCCGTCTAGTGGGCCTTATGGAGAGTGTTACTCAGGCAGGCATACTTCCTGTAGTACCAGTCATCTCTCGGGCTGGGGGAGGAGCACAAACTCCCGCTACTCATATTTTGGAGCTGATGGCTCCCCAGTTTCAGACTCCATCAGCTCAGCCAGTTGGGGTAGTTCTACCGGGTGTTGTAGCACACACCGGTGATAGATCAACTATGTCTTCGGATTCTTTGTGGAGGTTGGACAGGTTCACCAAGCTTTTCACTACTACCTATAACGGTACATCTTCAGAGGATCCCCAAGATTATTTGGACATTTGCCATGAGGTTTTACGAAATATGGGTATAGTGGAGACCAATGGGGTCGACTTTGCTGCTTTTCATTTGTTAGGTTCCGCCAAGAAATGGTAGAGAGATTATTGTTTGGCCAGACTAGCTGGGTCACAAGCTCTCACTTGGGACCAGTTCTCACAGCTATTCTTGGAGAATTATCTTCCTATTACTCACAGAAAAGACTATCGGAGGCAGTTTGAGCACCTTCAGCGCTGTTCTATGACCGTCACTCAGTACGAGACCAGATTTTTGGATTTGGACCGTCATGCTCTTCTTATACTTTCCACCGAGGGAGAGAGAGGGTGAGGAGGTTTATTGAGGGACTTGCTCAGCCTATCAGATTGCAGATGGCTAAGGAGATAAGGAGTGAGATTTTTTTTCAGGATGCAGCCAATGTGGCTAGACGTGGAGATGGTTTTAGCGTAGGGGAGTGGTCAGGGATCTGACAAGAGGCCTCGTCACACCGATGGATTAAATGGTACCTCATCTAGAGGTCGAGGCACTTTTGGTAAAGGCTATCATCCCATAATGTTTCATTCAGCACTTCATACATCCTATGGAGCTTCAAGGGGTCATGGCCCTTATGTACCTCCTTCAGGGCAGCCAGCTTATAGTGCACCACCAGCTCCCATTCGAGCACCTCCTTTTTAGAGTTATTACCGTGGTCATCTGGCTTGTCAAGATCAATATCAGTTTCCTCAGCCGCAGTATTCAGATGGATGTTTTGAGTGTGATGAGTATAGGCATGTCCGGAGGACCTGTCCGAGATTAGTGGGTGTTCAATTGCAGCATCAGAGTTCTCGTGACATGATTCCGGCACTGCATGCCTAACTAGCTAGAGGTAGGGGTCAAGGAGCTAGAGGTAGGGGAGTCAGCCCACTAGAGGAGGTCAGACCGTTGGAGGTGGAGGCCAGCTAGCAGGGGGTTGTCCTAGGGATATGATTTAGGGTGGTGGGGCCTAGCCTCGATGTTATGTTATTCTAACTAGGCCTGAGGCCGAGTCCTCTGATGTAGTTATCACAGGTACGGTTTCAATTTGCATTAGGGATGCTTCAGCTCTATTTGATCCAGGGTCTACATACTCCTATGTGCCATCTTATTTTGTTCCATATTTGGTTGTGCCTCATGATTCTTTGAGTGTTCCCGTGTATGTGTCCACGTATGTAGGGGATTCTATTGTTGTATATCGTGTCTATCGCTCATGTGTGGTTGCTATTGGGGGTCTTGAGACTAGTGTAGGTATCCTACTTCTCGATATGGTTAATTTTGATGTCATTTTGGGGATAGATTGGCTATCACCTTATCATTCTACATTGGACTGTCATGACAAGACTGTGACCTTAGCCTTGCCAGGGTTTCCTCGATTGGAGTGGAGAGGGACTTCTGGTCATCCTACCATCAGTGTTATTTCTTGCGTGAAGTCTCAACGTATGGTCAAAAGGGATGTTCGGCTTATTTGGCTTATGTTCGTGATTCCAATGCTGAGGTTCCTTCTATGGATTATGTGCCAGTTGCTCGGGAGTTTCCAGAGGTATTTCCTGCAGACCTGCCGGGGATGCAACACGATAGGGATATTGACATTTGCATTGATTTGGCTCTGGGCACCCACCCCATTTCTATTCCGTCGTATCGCATGTCCCCGCTAGAGTTGAAAGAATTAAAGGATCAGTTGTAAGATTTGCTTGATAAGGGCTTTATTAGATCTAGTGTCTCGCCCTAGGGTGCACCGGTGTTGTTTGTTAAGAAGAAGGATGGATCGATGAGGATGTGTATAGATTATCGGCAGTTGAACAAAGTCACCATCAAGAACAACTATCCATTGCTGAGGGTTGATGATTTGTTTGATTAGCTTCAGGGTGCCAAGGTATTTGAAGATTTATTTGAGATTTGGCTACCATTAGATGAGGATTAGGGCATCTGATGTCCATAAGACAGCTTTTTGGACTCGGTACGAGCATTATGAGTTTCTAGTGATGTCATTTCGATTGACAAATGCCCTAGAATCATTTATGGATTTGATGATCGGGTGTTCAAGCCCTATCTGGATTCCTTTGTGATCATTTTCATTGATGATATTTTGATCTACTCCCACAGCCGAGAGGAGCATGAGCAACATCTTTGAGTTTTTCTTCAGACTTTGAGAGACAACCAGTTGTATGCTAAGTTTTCGAAATGTGAGTTTTGGTTGTGTTCAGTTACTTTCTTGGGTCATGTTGCATCAGTACAGGGTTTTCAGGTCGATCCTAAGAAGATAGAGGTAGTCAAGGACTAGCCTAGACCTACATTAGATACAAAGATCTGGAGTTTCTTGGGTTTGTCGGGTTATTACCGTCAGTTTATAGAGGGGTTTTTATCCATAGCAGTACCGATGACCAGGTTGACCCAGAAGGGTGCCCCATTCAGGTGGTCAGACGAGTGTAAGGCAAGCTTTCATAAGCTCAAGACAGCTTTGACTACGGCGCCGATGTTGGTGTTGCCCATAGGTTGGGGGCCATATACAGTGTATTGGGACGCATCTCATATTGGACTTGGTGCGGTGTTGATGCAGAATGGCAAGGTTATTGTATATGCTTCGCGGAAGTTGAAAATTCATGAGAAGAACTATACATTTCATGACTTGAAGCTAGCAGCCATTGGTCACGCGCTGAAGATTTGGAGGCATTATTTATATGGCGTGTCATGTGAGGTGTTCACGTATCATAAGAGTTTACAGTATTTGTTCAAGCAGAAGGAGCTCAATTTGAGGTAGATAAGGTGATTGGAGCTATTGAAAGACTATGATATCATCATCTTGTATCATCCCGGGAAAGCCAATGTTGTGGTCGATGCTTTAAGTAGGAATCAGCTAGTATGGGTAGCCCTGCATATATCCCAGTCGGATGTTTGGGCTTTGGCCAATCAGTTCGTGAGGTGTGATGTTTCTGAGCCCAGCCGTGTTCTAGCTTGTACAATCTCTCGGTCTTCATTATTTGCGCGTATCAGAGAGACAGTATGATGATCCTTATTTGCTTTTCTTTAGGGACATAGTGTGGCACGGAGGGCCAAGAAGGTTACAGTCGGAGATCATGGAGTTTTGAGGATGCAGGGTCGAGTTTGTGTGCCTAATGTGGATGGACTTCGTGACTTGATTCTAGAGGAGGCCCATAGTTCCCAGTATTCTATTCATCCGGGCGCTGCCAAGATGTATCAGGACTTGCGACAACATTATTGGTGGAGGAGGATGAATAAGGATATTGTTTCATATGTAGCGTGGTGTTTGAATTGTCAGCAGGAAAAGTACGAGCGACAGAGACCTGGTGGTTTGCTTTAGAAGATTGAGATTCCTAACTGGAAGTGGGAGCGTATCACTATGGATTTCATTGTTGGACTCCCTCGGACTCAGAGGGAGTTCGATGCAGTATGGCTTATTTTGGATAAGCTGACTAAGTCAGCACATTTCATTCATGTGGCAGTTTCCTATTCTTCGGAGCGGTTAGCTGAGATCTGTATCTGGGAGATCGTTCGTCTTCATGGTGTGCCCGTGTCTATCATTTCTGACCGAGGCATGTAGTTTACCTCGCATTTCTGGAGGGCAATTCAGCGTGAGTTGGGTATGCAGGTCGAGTTGAGCACATCATTTTGATTCTCAGATGAAGAGACAGTCTGAGCGTACTATTCAGATTTTGGAGGATATGCTCCGCGCCTGTGTTATTGACTTTGGAAGTTCTTGGGATCAATTCTTGTCGTTAGCAGAGTTTGTATACAAAAACATCTATCAGTCGAGCATCCACATGGTGTTGATATCCAATTTTTCTACTATGTATTTTTATATACAAAATACTTTCAAAATAACATGTATATGCATATATAAGCATGCCCAAGGGTTTTGGTATTTTCCTAATTTTTAAAAATTTTTAAAATCAACTTACTATCTATTTTAGCAGTACAAAAACCAGTAATTATTCCCAAAAATATCAATTTTATTGAATAATTTATTTTATTCCCATATTTATACAAAAATATAGTTGAGGTAATTTTTGTATATTTTTACAAGTTTGTTTGGTAATTAAAAGACTAAAATGCCTATAATTATAAGTTTAGCCTATTTTAAGATTAATAGCATTTCATAATCATAAAATTGGTTTCAGTATTTTTAAATTAATAATTATGTGTTATTAACTGACTCGGTACTTTTAATTTACTTGTAAAATCATGTTTACTATTTTTATAAAAATAAAAGGAAAAACTAACTATTTAACTTTTAGCCTCATTTCTTTGCAATTACAGCCTATTTACATTTCAATTTTAACCCTAATTGACCCTGTCCTAATTAGACCAACACAATTTCATTTTACCCGGCCTCGACCAAATTTAAAAATCCGCCCGGTTCCTATTATTAATCCAGGATCATTTTGATCAACGGGCATAATTCCCCCTTACCATTTTAACCCCAAACGACATACCCTAATCCCCCATTTTGTTTAGTCCGCCGCCCTTGAATACTCTCCACTCCCAAATTCTCTCAAAGGTTCTTCGAACCCTAATCGTCTCCGACCCTTTTCCCACCGTACTTTCACCGGAATCCATGGCTTCTCAGGCCATGGATGGTTTGTACTCACCCCTCTCCACCGTTAGACCATGTTTGTTCGAAGCTTTGAGGTCTGACCTCGATGGTTCTCCTCTAGACATTCTTAAATATATGGTTCTATGGCCTCTCCGGCCTTTGCTCCGACATATTCAAGCCTCAAGAGCCTGATTCTCACTCATCCGACTCGGGGTCGGACTTTCTTCCAAGCCTTTCTCATTTCTAGGGTTTCTCCGAAACCCTAAGCTACTCGAGGTTTTTCTCTATTGTTTTCTTAGATCTATGTTGTATCTGTGATTTACTCGACTTTTAAAGTGTTTTCCCCAAATTGTCTTTTCAAAATCGTTTGCTTTCGATTTAGGGTTTCTGAAGGTTTTTCAAAACATCTTTCTGATTCTTCTTGTTCTTTCTTTATGTATGTTTGTCGATATTATGCTCGTATGTTTTCTTCTCTACCACACATGTGTTTGCTCTTCTATTTTTCTATCTATTATACATGATTCTTCCATGCCTTTGTATTTTACTGTGCCTCTAGACCATGGCTCGCATGATTATCTCTGCTATGTTTTCCTACATGATTTTTATTGTATATGTTTCCTGCAGGGTTCTTTAATTTTGTTTCCTTTACTGGACTTTGTCCGAGTTTTGCTAAGCATGTTTCATCTACTGTTGCTTAAGTTTACACCACCTTTCTTTTCTTCTGAACTTGCTTAAGTTCCGACTTTTCTAAAACATGCTCTTTTATGCTCTTAAATCAGCCTTCTTTCTTTGTTGTTTTAAACCTGCTATCATATCGGTTTTGTTTCTCATGAGGCTCTGAAATGGACCTTTGAGTCTGTTTCAATGGCTTGCCTTCTCATTTCTATGTCTGATTCGATTTGAAACCCTGGGATTTGCGGGTTTCTTTGGCAAGTTTGATTAGGGTTCTACTTTGGAACCCCGGACTGTCAGACTCATTCTAAGTACTATGAACTGAATTTGCAACTTTTTGCTTATGATTCTGAACCTTTCTATGCCTGTCTTTTCTAATTAACATGACAACTCCTTCTTGTTTATCTTTGTACTTTATATATGAGAATTTCTTCTTGCAAAAAGGGTTTTTACCAGTAATTGATTGATTTCGAAGTCCTTTTAAGGCCTGACTAATTGGTACTGATTTTCCTTTTATTGTACGTTCTTTACCTTTTCCTGACTTGGTTCATTCGAACAAAATTTGTGATTTTGATTTCACTGTCTGTTTGATTGATTCCCTTTCCTTATTTTTTCAGAAACCGTGTACCATCCTTAAATAAACTCCTATGTATTTACCCTTTTTGTGTTACTTTGGAAAAGATTTCAATCAAATTTCTTTCCTTGATTGTCTTATACCTGTTTGAAATCAGAATCCCTTGACTGAAGGGAGATTTTATGTGATTCATTGCAAACTATTCCCTTACCTTTTCTTACTTGTTTTCTGCAGTATAAAAGGGGCACTACCCTTCGGCACTAAAAAGACAAAAAAAAATGGAAAAAAAAACCTTGAACCTTTAGTTCAACACCTTCAACTTACATTACTCACACACTTACAATTTAGTACTTCTTTGAGTTCAATACTCGAGCACACATTATTCACTTGCAATTTGAATACCCTTGCAACATTCTGTTCTCTTCTGAGATCTTTTGGACTTTTTGCCTGCAACTTGGTTTTTCAAGGCTATTGTTTTACTTGTTTGTTTCCCTGAAATTGGTATGTCTCAATTTTGATTTCAGCTTCCTGCCTATGTGTTTACTTTACAGTTGCTACACTCTTGTCTACTTTGTTGTTCATGGTCTGTATTAAATATGATACTCTCCCTTTGCATTTGCTATTTGTTGTGATTTCCCCATACCCATATTCCTTTTTATGTGTTTGAGTTAAGATTCATGGTCTGGCAATATCCAAACTACTGCTCAGGTCTGAATCTAATCCTCAATGGGTCCTAACTCCTAAGATTGGCTAACAGGCTAGTCAAGGGTGTGCCAGCTCTCCTAATTGCTGGGCATGACCACCAGCCTGCCATGGCCCTCCCTAACTCCCCCTCTATACACTTACACTTACTCTTAGACTCTAAGTTCTGCCACCTTCCTATGAGCCTTGCCTTGGAACCTTGAGTTCCACCTAAACTTGGACATTTGAAGGCTGGCCCTTCCACACTGCACTATAATCTAATTCTGCAATAAATTTTTGGTGTAAGCACTGCCTAGAGTCCACTTGAGGCTCTTGGGAACTTTGACACATCCCAAATAAGATAAAGGCTTTAGAAATCTGATCTTTGGAAGTTGGTTCATCTCATATTTTAGACCTTGAGTCTGAATTAGGCTCTTTGGTTGTAGTTTAATTTCTGATGTAATTTTTCTTTTCTTGATTCATTCAGGTTGTAATAATTTGTAATAAATTATGGGGTATATAATGAAAAAGGGGAGGGTCACTTATGTATGCATGTGGGTAGACATCATGTTCTTAGGCATTTATTCCTGCAAATCTCATTCTGCTCTTCTTATTTGCATTTCATGTAGAAATCCTGCCTATAAGTTATTTCATTACTGCATTAGAAATCCTGCCTATAAGTTATGCATTTCATTAGAAATCCTTCCTATAAGTTGTTTCATTTCTTCATTAGAAATCCTGCCTATAAGTTGTTTCATTACTGCATTAGAAATCATGTCTATAAGTTTCTGCACTTCTGCATATAGAAATCATGTCTATAAGATTCTGCACTTATGCATATACATATGTCATTAGGCAAACAGTCTATAGGTTAAAATAATAACAAGTCGCATCCTAGATACCATGCCTATATGATTCCTGCATCCTGATAATCGTTTTAAAACCAACAACGCTTAAAAATCATCCCTATAGGAGTAACCAGTTGAATCTGATTCGTCTCTTTCATCTACAAGTCTAAAATCAGTAGTAATGTCGCCAAAAATCTGCAGAACTTGTGTTTTTCTATAATCAATAAGCCTTCATTAAAATCAGTGTAAGCATTTTTAGATATCATGCCTATAGGTCTCACCTAGGCAAGCCATTAGGTAATTGATTAACTGCATCAATCTTTGATAATTACAACAAGGGGTTGGCCTAATTCAGACTTCTTTTCTGAAAATATGTGATAAATCAGCCACACCTTAACGTCTAAGTTTAATTCAGACCATAACCAGTATATGTAAGTCATGCTAAATAATTTGCTTCCTTAAATGAGGAGGTCTGTTTGAGCGTTTAAACTGCTATGTGTTTCCCATTTACTGCTTTATGTGTTTTGTTTGTCGCATTAGAATTTTTTCCATTTTAAAACTCTGAAAAGCCAAATCTCCCTCCCCTTTAGGATTAGTAGTCCCAAATGCCTCCGGGACTGATAGGATTGGGACGGGTACTAGCATGCAATAAGTAATGACACTATTCCACATTTAATACCTTAATGGGGTGTGTAAGGGTAGACATGGATATGATGACCACGCGATAACACCACGTGTATAAATGGTTACCGGATGTTGTGTGGGTTGATCCATGTTATTTATAAACCGAGGACCCCCCCCTCCCTCTTTATTTGTTCTTTAGATTTTTTTAAAGTTGTTTTTCAGTGCTTCAACTTCTTCTTTTACTTGCACCTATTATGCAAAAATCTCTCTTTAAATTGTCCGATTTTCAATACTGTTTTTCCCAAAACCTCTGCCCCTTTTGCTTCTTTTCTAATTTACTTGCATCAATTATTTGACCCCTTCCCCTTTACTTGTGCATCTTCCCTTTAATTATAAAATTACTTTCTTCCAAATTTCAGCACTCTTTAAAACTCATGTACTTCTTTTATTTGCAACCATTATGTGAAAGTACCTAGTATTTACAATGCTCGCTTGTTTATTTGTTGTTTATATTCAAAGTCACAATTGTAGCATGGCCGGAAACCACACTAGTGGATCTTGAGGGGTGCCTAACACCTTCCCCTCGAGATAATTTCAAGCCCTTACCCATTATTTGGTCCCTTTTTTAGTTAAATTTCTTCTAAGTGTCCTAATGCACTTAATAATTAGGTGGCGACTCTTCTATATTGCAAACCCAATTCCCAAAAAGAAAAGAGTTGTCCGCCCAAATGTCATAAACTCGATTTCGGGAGAAAATAGGGGCATCGACAGCATGGCGACTCTGCTAAGGATTTCTTTAAGGCTTTTACCATTTCATGCTATTTGTGACTTTATGCTTCTTTACATGTCTTTACTTCTTTCAAGTATTTATTCTTTCTTCTACTACGAAACTAACTTGGCTCTTTGTTTCTTTTCTTTATTTCTCTTAATGCCTTCCTTTATTGCTTTCCTTCAATGCTGTTGTAAATTATGAGAAACTATTGTAATTATTACTTTATGGACGTGAAAATACATGACAACTTGTAACTACATTTTTCAACATCATATTCCACTCGTGCCAAACAAAATACCATAGCAACGCTTATAATGAGTGGTTGCGCCCTTCCGATATTATTACCCCCTAAAATTTGCAAATCCGTATTTGCGATAAAACCAGTCGATCAACGGTGTAGTCGACGGTTCCGTGCCTTTCCCTCTTGAGTTTTCCGCTCAAGGGTACCATCTTAATACCTCATAGAAATCATTTCTCTTTAAATTATGCATGCATCATGGTCAAACCTAGTCGAGTCAGTTATGTTGTCCGCATAATGACTCTTTAAGATAGCCTTGTCCAAAGTCCACTGGGTTTCCCTGAAACCCAAACGGACCTTATCACGTTCTGTGCATTTATTTGGAGAACTAAATGCTTTCTATGCTAATTGTTGATATTAGATAGTCGAGTCTGGTGGGGGTAAGGGGCTAACCTTTTGTCTTGCAGAAAATGAGGCACGAAGTCCCCAGATTCTGCATGGTCACCAACATCTACCACAAATTGCTGAGTTGGTAGGGAGATCTTCATTCCAACGATCAAGCTCTTGTCAGGAAGCATCTAGGAAACCTGCCTTCTCTCCTACAAATTCAACCTAACAACAAAATCATAGAAGCTGCAACTATGTTTTGGGATTGTGATAGGTCGGTATTTCGCTTTGGAGACATTGAGATGACACCTTTGCTTGAGGAAATAGGAGGACTAGCTAGGATACCATGGGAAACCCCAAGTTTGCTAATGCCGAAAAATTGCAAGGGTAGGGGTTTTCTCAAAATGATGGGTCTAAAGAAGAATCCCAACTTGACATGTTTGAAGGAGTCATACATTCTCTTTGACTATTTGTTTGAAAGGTACGGCCACAACAAATCTTACTGTACTTATCCTGACGAGTTCTCCCTTACCTCATTGGGGCACATCCATCGAAGGGTCTTTGTCTTCATGTTCTGTTTCTTGGGGATGGTGGTGTTTCCAATGAAGAAGACTAGAATCCATACCAGGCTAGCCATGGTCACCAAAATCTTGATGGAAAGAATTAATGGACAACCATTCAGTCTTGTGCCAATGATAGTTGCAGAAATATACCGAGCCCTAGAAAAATGTCAAGAGGGAGCCAAGCATTTTGAGGGTTGTAATTTGCTACTCCAATTATGGCTCATGGAACACCTCCAAAAGGGTGAGTACCGGCAGGAAATCCATCATAGAGGTTGGGATAATCATATCGGCTTTCATTACCCAAAACGAATGAATTGCATGCCCAACATGTTCGCCCAACCAGAAAATGCAAGAGAATGGGTCGAACACTTTGACAATCTTACTGAGGACCGAGTGCAATGGATGTTCGAGTGGTTCCCTACTGAAGAATTCATCATCCGATCTAGGGATGCGCCATTTCTAATACTAATCGGCTTAAGAGGGACCTACCCATATGTCCCTATCCGGGTTATGAGACAGGCAGGTAGGAAGTAGATTATACTAAGGGTCGACAAGATGAGTCACTTTTGAGCCGACTTCCAGGACGACGATAGTCCATACAGGTGCCAGGTTTAACATATGTGGCATTGCAAAATTGTCTTAGGAGAAAACACCATCGAACCAGATCGCCACCATGCTGGTTGTATCCCACACTATTTAGGCTAGCTGGAAGACAATCACAATGATTTGGGTCAGCCCAGGTTTGTTCGAGGTCACAGGATCATTGATGAAAAGGCTGAAGCACAGGTAAAATACAACCAACTGCGCAAGAGGATGTAGGAATGTGAAAATGAGCACCGTGAAATACAAGAAACCAATCAAAAACTAATTGGAGAATGGAAGGATATGGCTGTCAGCGCCAACAAACGACTAATCCGCTTGGAGCGAGGCATAGTATAACTGGAAAAGAAGTTTCTGAAGAGGGTCAAAGATTGCCGAGTTGCTGAAGGAAATGAAGGCGGACATCTAGCTAGGGCCTACTTGCTGCTAGGACTGCACGAGCTAGGAGAGCTATACGAGGGAGCCAACACTGCCGAATCTGGGGAAGGTCCTCTAGGACCAAATAGATAGGAGTTTTCTTTTCCTTTGAAAATGTAATAAGGCCTATGGCCACTAGTGATATTTTATTCCATGTTATTTAGTGTCGTTTTGGGATTCATCTTATTTTCTTATCAATAAAATGAGGCATTTAGCATTCTAAGGTCTCCAAATTTACTTGTCGCTAGGCCTACCTCAGGCACAGCGAGGTCCCCAAAATTAGGATACGCTTTATATTTCCTGCACTACGTGTTTAAATATTGCAATATCTTTTCTTATAATCCCTACTAACTTGTTACCTTTTTTGTTTTTACTTTTGTTTATTCCCTCCCCAAAGGTTAGTTCGTGAACTCTGGCAACATCAGCATATTTTACCAGATCCAGGGGCCCTGCACCTACTCCTCCTCCCAGTCCCGCCAAACACAAAGGCAAAAGAAGAATGGAAGATTCAAGCAACTCAGCTGAACGGGTAGAGATCACTCGTAGTGCCATGGTCCCCTAGGAGAATGCTTCTCAAATAGAACAAAAGTTACTGAAATTCCAAGAAGGGCTTGATCAAGTCCAGAATTTGGCAAGTCTGTTATTTTCCCTTGCCGCCGCAAAAGTTACTCAGAATCCCATACCTCCACAAAATGTCCCAAACCATCCTGCTCCTCACCACCATTGCAATACTTGCTCTACTGCCACAACCAACACAACACCCCCATCTACGTAGAAACTGTGCTGCACCCTACGCAACCCATCTCAAGAACACTCGAGTCCGATAAAAAAGACTCGCTCATCAGAAATTTGGCGGAAAAATTTAAGAAGCTGACCACCAGGATCCAAGGCATTGAAGGTAATAAAGGAATTGAGGTGATAAACTATGAAGATCTATGCATATAGCCCAATGTCGAACTACTCGAGGGGTACAAACCTCCCAAGTTTGAAATGCTCGATGGTACAGGGGATCCCAAGGTTCACTTGAGGACATACTATGACAAGCTGGTCGAAGTAGGAAAAGATGAGAAGATCCGCATGAAGCTTTTCATGAGGAGCCTGAAAGGAGATGCTCTGTCTCGGTACATTAGCCAAGACCCAAAGAAGTGGTCAAACTGGGTTAGTATGGTGTCCGACTTCATGGATAGATCAGGTTCAAAATGGAAAATGCACCGGATGTGTTTTACATTGAGAGTTTAAAGAAGAAACCCACAGAAATATTCCGCGAGTACGCCACTCGTTGGAGATCAGAGGCTGCTAAGGTTCGACCCGCTTTAGGGGAAGAACAAATGAACAAATTTTTCATCCGGGCTCAGGATCCGCAATACTATGAAAGACTGATGCTGATCGAGAACCATAAATTTTTTGACGTCATCAAGCTAGGAGAAAGGATTGAGGAAGGTATCAAGAGTGGTATGGTTACTAACTTTGAAGCTTTGCAAACCACCAACAAGGCTCTACAGTCCGGAAGTACATTCAAGAAGAGGGACGTAAGTGTCGTAATAGTTGCAAAGAGAACCAAATCACCTGTCAAATACCAAACCCACCCGATATCTCCACTTACATATCAACCCACTCCAAATTTCCAAACAACCGCACCTTCCTACGAAGCTCAACCACCTACGTATCAATCGCCTCCACCTCCTACATACCAACCTGTTTCACCCAGATATTCCCAACCCGCACACGTCCACCAAGCTTACAACACCCAACCATCCCACTATCAATCACCTCCCGCTCGCCAAAACTTTCCAAGACCTCGACCAAATTTCGACTGCAGACCTCTTAAACAGTGTACCGCCATTGTTAAACCAATCGACCAGCTATATGAACGACTCAAAGCTGCTGGTTATGTCACCCCTATCCCTGCTATAACCCCTAAAACCCTTCCCAATGGGTCAACCTAAATAAAACATGTGCATACCATTCTGGCATGAATGGGCATACCCTTGATTAATGTCGCTCTCTGAAGGACAAGATCCAGGCTTTGATTGACAACAGGATCATCGTGTCAAAGGAGCCTGCTCCGAATGTCCGCAACAACCCTCTACCAGACCACAAGGGTGGAGGTGTCCATATGATTGAAATAGAGGACGACTAGGATCCCAAGGGATCAATCGGTTTGATCACAGAAGGTGACGATCCAAAGAAACCAACAGTCGCTCTTAATCCAATTGTAGTCCAAATTCAGCCTTCTGAAGATGCTGAGGTGAACATGTCCATACCACTTGAGTTTGAAATGCCAGCCTCTGCAAAGACGCCAACACCAATTGAGGTCGAGTTTGGGACCACAAAGACGCCTGAGCCATTTGAAGTTGTTGTATTACCTTCCAAAGCGAGGGTGCCTATCCCAGTAGCAATGACAGCCGTAACACCATTCCACACAAAAGCCATACCATGGGACTACACAGTCAAGGCAAGAAGGAAGGGGAAAGCCAAGTTTGGGAAAGGAGTTGCGACATAGGTTATGACAAGAACCGGCAGGGTTTATACCCCAGAACACTTGGCTGAGTCGAGTAAGCAGACCTTTGGTCGACAAGCCATCATTGAAACCGGGCCCAATGATCTTTGGAGAAAGATACAAGTAAAGGAATACTCAGTCATTGACCAGCTGAACAAAATACCGGCCCAGATCTCTATCCTGGCTTTGCTACAGAGTTCCGATACACACAAAAATGCCTTGTTGAAGGTGCTGAGTGAGGCATATGTACCAAGAAACATCACTGGAGGGGAAATAACGAACATGGTAGGTCAAGTGTTGTAGAGTCACAAAATCACTTTCCACGAGGATGAGTTGCCACCGGAAGGATTGAGTCACAACAAGGCATTGCATATCACTGTGCAGTACGAAGATTATTTTATTACCAGGATCCTGGTCGATGGAGGGTCCAGTCTCAATATTTGTCCGTTGGTAACACTCTGGATATTAGGAAAAAGGCTACATGAAATCAAGGATGGGGCCATCAACGTTAAGGCTTTCGACAGTTCTCAAAGGTCCACTATTGGGGAAATTAGCTTACATTTGCAAAAGGGTCCTACTTTGTTTGATGTTGATTTTCAAGTGATAGACGTGCCGGCGTTTTACAATCTATTATTGGGATGACCATGGATTCATGCCGCCGAGGCCGTGGTATCAACTCTACATCAGGTAGTGAAATTTAAGTGGAATCACCAGGAGGTGACCATTCATGGTGATGGTAGTAATCCCATATATAGTCGCCAGACCATTCCAGCAATTGGAGGAAGAAGAAGAATAGGTGGGGAAATTTATCACCACATCGAGCGGGTCAACGTCGTCGATAAATACAAATGGTGGGACAAAAAATTGAAAGCATACTAAATTGGAGCGGGTATGAACTTGGCAAGGGACTTGGCAAGAATCTCCAAGAAGTCACTAAGCCCATCAAGCTCAAGAAGCATGGCACCACCTTCGGATTGGGGTATGACTATACATGGAAAGAATTCAAGGAATGGTCGCCACCCTGCCGCGGTCCTTACTATCCATTGGAGTGGTCGATACCCCATTTGGAGTAGACCTTCCAGCCAGCCGAGATTATCTACGGGTCAGAAGAAGAGGAAGCACTAGCAGCAATGAAGAACTTGTTCCTATGAGATGATGACATGGATTGCTGTGTTATTTTTTAGGAGGAGGGGGAGGAAGGCCCTTCCATATAGGCTGTAAACAAAGGATCATGCCTCGATAACTGAACCGTCAGAACCACCAGAGCCCGACGTGCCTCTGGGTAGCAAGGCTGAACAAAGCACCACGCACTATTTTGTTTTACTAGTTTATTTTCCTTTCGCATTTTTATTTTTCGCAAGAAAGAGCTTCGATATTCAAAACATTTATGGAATTTATTAAAAGTATTCCTGTTTCTTATAAATCTTACACTTATTATTTTTCATTACTTTACTCAAGCAACAGTACCATTACTTATCTTGATGAACCAATAACTGTGACATGCAACGAGACAACACAACAAAAGGACATAGATTCAGAAGAAGATGATATACCAGAAGAGATTGTTAAGGAGTTGAGAATTTCGAAAATAGGCCTAAGTCCAACTTGGACGAGACTGAGATTGTCAACCTGGGAGATGCAGAAAACATCAAAGAAACATGAATCAGCGTCTATTTGTCATCGTCAGAAGAGAAAGAATATACAGAGCTCCTAAGACAGTATGAAGACATATTTGTCTAGTCATACGACGACATGATTGGTCTGAGCACATCCATTGTGGCTCACAAATTGTCGACTGATCCGGCCTGTCCACCGGTGAAGCAGAAGCTCAGAAAGTTCAAGCCATATATGAGTTTGAAAATCAAGGAAGAAGTCACTAAGCAGGTCAAAGCTAAGGTTCTCAGGGTAGTAGAGTATCCGACGTGGTTAGCTAACATTGTGCCAGTACCAAAGAAGGACGGGAAGGTTAGAGTCTGTGTCAACTACCGGGACCTCAACCGGGCCAGTCCCAAAGACGAGTTCCCCTTTCCAAACATACACATCTTGATTGACAATTGCGCCAAGCATGAGCTGCAGTCATTCGTTGATTGTTTTGCTGGATACCACCAGATATGGATGGATGAAGAAGATGCTGAGAAAACAACCTTTATTACACCGTGGGGGATGTATTGTTACAAGATGATGCTGTTTGGGTTAAAGAATGCTGGGACCACCTACACAAAGGCCATGACTATCATTTCCATGACATGATACACAAGGAGATCGAAGTGTATGTAGATGACATCATCATTAAGTCCAAGAAAGATGCTGATCACATGGAAGATTTAAGGAAATTATTTAATAGACTGAGAAGGTACAACCTGAAATTGAACCCCGCAAAATGTGCATTCGGGGTTCCAGCTAGAAAACAGCTTAGGCCCATTGTGAGTCACTGAGGGATAGTACTGGATCCATCGAAGGTCAAAGTTATTCAAGAATTGCCACCACCAAAGAACAAGAAAGAAGTAATGAGTTTCTTGGGAAGACTTAACTACATTAGCTGGTTCATAGCACAATCTACTGTCATCTATGAGGCAATCTTTAAGATGCTGAAGAAGGATGCCGCTACCAAATGGACTAACGACTGCTAAAAAGCCTTCGAAAGAATCAAGTAGTGCCTATCAACACCGCCAGTTTTGGTCCTGCCCAAGCCAGGTAGACCCCTGTTACTCTACCTTGCGGTACTAGATGGAGCGTTTGGTTGTGTTCTGGGGAAGCATGATGAAATGGGGAGAAACGAGCAGGTCATCTATTATCTCAGCAAGAAGTTCACCCCGCATGAGGCCTGGTATTCTCTATTGGAACGCACCTGTTGTGCCCCGACTTGGGTAGCTCAGAAATTGAGGCATTATTTCTGTGATTACACCACGTATCTCATATCAAGAATGGACCCATTGAAGTACCTTCCAGAAGCCCATGCCCACTGGCAAGCTAGCCAAGTGGCAAATCCTGCTGAGTAAATTCGACATTGTCTACGTCACTCAGAAAGCAATCAAAGGATAGGCATTAGCAGATCACCTTGCGAAAAACCCTATGGACGGAGAATACGAGACCTTAAAGACGTATTTTCCTGATGAGGAGGTATCATTTGTAGGAGAAGACATTGCAGAATCCTATGATGGTTGGAGGATGTTTTCCGATGGAGCCGTAAATTTCAAAGGAGTTGGCATAGGGGTAGTCCTAGTTTTAGAAACCGGCCAGCACTATCCGGTATCCGCCAAGCTCAGGTTCCCACACACCAATAATATGGCCGAGTACGAAGCCTGCATCTTAGGGCTCAAGATGGCCATTGACATGAACATCCAAGAGTTTCTAGTGATTGGAGATTCCGACTTACTTATACATCAGGTCTGAGAAGAATGGGCGACCAAGAATTCCAAGATACTCCCTTATCTGCACCATGTACAGGAGCTGAGAAAGAGATTCACAAAGATAGAGTTCCAGCATGTTCCTAGAGTCCAGAATAAGTTCACCGATGCATTGGCCACCCTGGCCTCTATGATACAACATCCAGATAAGAACTTCATTGATCCTATTCTTGTGAATATCTATGGTCAGCCAGCGGTGAGCACGTGATTTTTGCCCTAAGCAAATTATTCCTAAAATCCAAACAAAATGATTTTATTATTTTACAATTTTTGTTGGAATTTATTGCATTTCTGTGTTAATTAGTTGCATAATAATTCATACAAAAAATATGCATTTGCATTTAGGAATTTAATTTCACATTTTAGTATTAATTCGTTTTAGAACAATTTAAAGAAAATTACAAAATAATAGTCTTAGGCCATTTTAATTGATAATTGTTGCATTTTGATT
>MU736313.1:0-10655 GCA_026770625.1 Nicotiana glauca
GTCCTTTAATTGGAAAAACTCCCTTTTACCACGCCCTTCGCGGGGTGCGGTAGCGCCAAAAGGAGGTGTGACATATGTATATGTGTGTTTGTAATCATTTCTTTTGTTTTTTTTTTTACTTTTCCTGATGATAGATTTCCTCGGTTGTCTTCTTGAGGGATCAAAGTCAAATAAAAAATATTTTTTTTAGGTAGTGTGTAACAATTCCCTCTTAATTTTTCTTTGTGCCGTGATTCTTTTTCAAGGGTTTTGTTTGAACCGGGTATAAGTTTTTCTTTTATTAGAAAATTTGAAGTCTTGTGCTATGATATTAAATCGAGATGAATTGTTTTGACTTTGTTTTCCTTGAGAGTAGTAAGTGCCTTAGTTGTGACGCCTAGATCAGTTCTTGACTCTTAGATAAGTGCCTTAAATTATGTGATTGTAATGCTTGATTAAATGCTTTGACTAGAGAGTCGGGATAGATTTGATTCTAAGTGAGTTATGTGCCAATGTGTATGTGAGGTTTTGTAATATTCTGTGTATGTGAGTTGATGTCTAGAACTTGCTCCGTGTATTTGCAAAGCGAAATAGTAGTCTTATTCAGTCTAGGAGGTAATATAGACATTTCTTTGTTGAGCCAAATATATACTTTTACCCATCAAATTAATGTGTATCTTAGTTAGCCCCGTTGAGCCTGCAATCCTATTTCTTTGGCAATCATACTACAAGCTTGACCCCTTTATTTGAATTGTCTATCTGTTTGAATCTTTTACCTCTTGTGAGCACTTGAAATTGTTATGAACCCGTGAAAGTAAAAGTTGAGGTATGGTCGGGTTTTGAGTAGACCTATAGAAAAAGAAGATAGGTTCACTAGTTAAGAAATGTGAGAGCCATTTGTAGAGAATTGAAAAAAAAATCAGAGTTTGATTGAAATGAAAAGAAATAGAACTTAGAAAAGAAAAAATAGATTTCATGCTGGGGGTAGTTCTCATCTTATTTGTGCTTAAAACAGTTGGGAGCTTGGTGCTATTATGAATGAAGGTTAGGGTTTGGTTCAACATAAGTGCGAGGTTTGACACTACTAAAAAATAGCATATCTGTGACCTTCAAATCAGTCAAAAATCATATTTTTTTGACCGATTTATGACTGGAACGTGTCGGTCAGAAAATGCATCGTCGCAATATATTTGTGACTAAATCAGTCGAAACATTGTGACGGATTCAGTCGCAAATTGGAAAATGCGAGGACATTTGAAATTAAGCGATTTGCGACTGAATCAGTCACAAATATAGAGACCGAATCAGTCACAAATGTAGAGACTGATTTCGTCGAAACTATTACTAAAAAATTGTTAGAAATATTCAATTGCGACTGAATTAGTCGCAAATCTGGATAATTCCTGGTAAAATATGTGTCAGATTCAGTCATAAATCTTGGTATTTTTAAGCAGAAACCTGCTGTATTTCTAATTATACCACTTGCCAAATAAAACAGCCAAACAAACACCTAACAATTAACCAAAAACCTAATATAGCAATCCAAAATCCAATATCTAATACAAATAGATATAAACAACTTTGAAGAACATAAAGTATACATAATAAATATAACAATATAAATATTAAAAATGAATTTATTATACAAGAATTTTAAATAAGAGTTTATATAAACAAGTATTAAACAAGAATTGATATAAACAATAAAAATATCTAATTAATCTAAACAAGTAAATTTTTAATATCACTATATACATATTATATTACAAAAAAAATCTGAAAAATAAACCAACAGATCTGCTGCCGAACTATCATCGGAGAGGAGATGAGACGCCGAATTCCTGCACCAAAAATGAGTTAAACAACTTAAGAACAAAATAATTGGGGGAGAGTGGACAGGGGGTGGCTGAACGGGGGAGATGAAGAGGGCGAGGGAGAGGGGGAGTGAGATAGAGGAAAATCATACCTAATATGGATAGATTAGAGGATAAAATTGATAAATAGACCGGGTTGGGGGCAAAAGAGGAGAGGGGAGAAGAGGGGAAAAAGTTGGAGAAGAAAGAAGAATGAAGAGAAAACGGGTTAGGGTGTATTAAAAAAAATAATTAGTGATTGAATCGGTCGCAACAGCTGTTGAAATTTAAAATTTGAATTTTCAAATTGCGACCGATTCGGTCGCAACTTTTGTTGACCAGTCAGATCTCGTTTTAATTGCGTATTCTGACCACATCGATCGCAACCTTTAATTTAATTTTATTTTTAATTTTAATATTTACGACTGATTCAGTCACAAATCGTTAAAAAATTTTGCAATATCTTCCGCGCAATTGAGCGTCCAAAGCAATCGCAATTTTGAGCCAAAAATTTAAAAAAATATAACAAATATTATTTTTGAAAATTCCGACCGAATCAGTCGCAAATTTGCGACTGATAGTTTCGGTCGCAAATATTCAGTCGCAAATTAGCTGTTTTTTAGTAGTGTGAATTGTTAATGTATATGTATTAAAGTGCTCAGGGGGGTGCAGTCACTATATCCAAATCTATCCTACCCGTCCTGTAGCATATATTATAGCCAAATTATGTCCTACTTGATCCTTGACTTAAGGATCTCAATTAGTAGAGTACTACACTACGTGCAAGCATATGTTACATCTTTTGTGGCATATGAATCTTAATTATTAGAGTGAGTGAATTCTTTCTATCTTGAGTTCCTATTTGTTCTTGAATTTTATTGCGTGTGAAATTACTCTCTATTATTTGTGTAAGGGCACATGATTTGCGAAGGTAAGGTAAACTTTTTGACCTTTGTGTTAGAGTAAGTGAGCATGTTGTGAAAAATGCGTAGTGCTGTTGAGTCGAATCTTGAGGTTAGGATGTTACGATAAAGTGCTTAGTATATTTTAAATAGTCTTGGTATGATGCGTTAGGAAAGTTGTTTGATAAGAAGGCCATCTCTATGTAAAGTGTAGTTTGATTGCTCGAGGACGGGCAATTGTTTAAGTGTGTTCATGGTAGTATAGAATACATATTTTAGTCGTAGCTTGCACTCTAATTGTTGTACTTGTATTTGAGCTTAAATGTTAGTGTATTGCACTTATCGGGTGTTTTATGCCTTGCGGGAAGTAATTTCGAGTTTAAAAGATATTCGGAAGCTATGTCGAACAAGTTGGAGCTTTGAAGCCTAAGTAAAAGCCTAAGGAATTAATACGTGATCGCGGTCGAGGGTCGGGAGCCAAGTCTGCATGTCAAAACGCAAGAAAACAGAAATACATAGGAAAACTTGCACTGTCCCGCCACATGGGCTGTCAAGGCAGTGTATTTTGCTACTGCCCGTCAGAACATGCTCTTTGAACTTCTCCACTAGCTCCCCGCATGGGACGGCGCAAGGCGTGGCGTGGCGTGCCTGTGAAATTTTCTCAGAGTATTTGTCCTGTTTCGGCTTGGAGAAGGTAATTTCACCTTGGCTCATTCCTACAGGGTATAAATACACCAAAAAGATATTTTTGAAGGGCCTTTTGACCTCGGAACTTTTGCGAGAGCATTAGAGGCGACAAGACACGAGATTCCATCATTTTTCCATCAATTCAGTACGAGAGTTCGGATTGCAAAGTTAGATTGATGCCTTCTTATTCTTTAATTATAATTGTGATGAATCCCTCCAAGATTATGGAGTAGTTTACCTTAGGGTTTGACGGATATGATATTTTGATAAATATTTGTAGATTTTAACTCTAGTTCATGCTTAAATTCGTTTATGGAGTTTTGAATTGTTATAACTTTATTCATCAGTTTATTTAATCGAAAGAGGAATATCTTGGTGATTATCTTTGCATTATTTTATTTTTTTTATTTCATTGATTCTCTTAAGTAGTTAGAAGAGCTTGTTGAATTGTTGATTTAATCAAGTTAGGAGAATATTCAAGAGATGTTTTCCTAAGGACCAATCCGTTAACGCATGCTTGCATACTTTACCGTGCTTATATTAGTTCATCTCATAGAGTTAAAATTTAATCAAGAGAGGAGTCTTGACTATACGTTTGAACTAATCATCGAGTGAATTTGTGAGAATCAGTATAACATTAAAGTGAATTAAACTAGAGTTAAATTCCAAATAGTTATCTTGCACCTATCCTGTCAACCCCTTATTCCTCACATTGATAGAACCACTTGCGAATTTCCAACTCCTTGTTGTCAATTGTCAATTGCTTTATTGTAGTAGTTAAACTTAGTTTATTATCATTTAACTCAAGTGTTGATCCTCTTGAATAGCAATTAAACAAGAAATTACTCGAACATTATTTAAATCTAATTAATCCACGTGAAGACAATATTATACTATACTATCTTTGATTAGCGAGCATCAATTTTGTATTGTATTTTGCATTGTCACTTGTTTATATTATGCAGGTTGAAAAAGTTATTTTATTCCACATTCTGGTACTTATAAAGGTTTTAAAGGCCTTAAAATGAGAAATATATCAAAATATTTGTACAAGAATAATTGTAAGCAAAGTGCAATATTTTTTTTAAAAAAAAGGGCAGAATAATGTTTGCTGATTTAAGGATTTTATTGTATCCGATAAGGTTTAATATCAATTATAAATAATAATCGCATTTGACTGGAAGTGATGTCTTGTGGCCCCTTATATTTGAATAGAAGAACATGACATTTTCTCATCTCTTGTGTGTTATTTTCGGATGTTTTATGTGTAAAAACGAAGATATCTTGTTACAAACACATAAAATTAAAACAAATCTGTAGAGAAATACAAAACCAATTTGGGCCGGAAAGAAGGAAATCCGTAACATTTCGTTTTGTTAATTATATTTAGATATATTGCATACGTGATAACATTATTAATGGATTTACATCTTTTGCTCTGAATGTTCCATACCTTATGATATACGTAATACTTAATAGTAGTAAGTAGTAAGTAGTACAGTACTTAAAAATACAAATAAAAAACTTGGTCTAGCTCTGATCAGCTTCCTGAAAGCTCTGCTCAATGAGCTTCAAAAATTCACAAAATTCAATTCTTCCATTTCTGTTTTCATCAAAGGCCATAATCATCTTTTTGCAATCCTCCGCTGAAAATTCAGAGAAACCCATTCTCCCAATAATTTTCATCAACTCAGTTGCATCAATATATCCATCTCCATTTTCATCAAACATATCAAAGGCTTCTTTAATTTCTTCAAAACTAGGCTCTACTTCCTCAAACAAACCCAAAACCTCTGCCAACTCTGACTTAATATCCTCAATTTTATCCCCATTTTGGTTGTAGAAATTCATTAGCCTATCCATAATTACAACCTCAACATCTTCCTCATGTAAATCCTCAATGTCCAGATTTGGAACGCTGGAGTTTGAATTTTTCGAGCTGTTTGATGAACTTTTAGCATCAGCATTAGCATTAGTATCATGCTTATCTTGAGTCCAGGGTTTTTGGACAGTGATGAAGGCGGCAAGAATGGCTCGGAATAAAAAAGAAAAACAAGAATAGAAATCTTGAAATGTATTTCGGATGCTGAGAATGGTACACCTTAAAATGATACAAAAAAATTGTTTGAGATCATCAGCTAGATTCTTGCCCAATAATGAGAGGCTAGTTGCTGAGATTGAAAAATTCTTCTCCATTGCAAGCTTCTATAGATTAATTTTCTTCTTTAGAGCTATTAATTAACTCTCTTGTTGGAATTAATATTAACTCAACGTGATGGTTGTACAAGTGAACTTTCTCTATATATAAAGGGACAGTTTAAACAAGTCTAGTCTTTGTGGAAATTTTGGAGGAAAGAATGCTGAAAATGAAATCAAGCTTCCTTACATGAAAAAAAAAAAAAAAAAAAAAGGTAAGAATGGCTCCTTCTTTATTGGAGTTATTGCCTAAGTCAGCAATGGTGATTTCCTCGTAATTTACTTTTGTATTAATAGTATCCAATAATGCGTGTTGCAGCAGCAATACGACACCTTTAAGAATTAAAAAGTGTGTTTACACACACATTAAAAGTGTAGAAATGGTCGACAAAATTGAATTACTTTTTCTTTCAGAATAAATAAATATATAACACTGACGGGTCCCGAAAATATGAGAGTAAGCTAATAACTATTCTTGACTTAAAATAATTATATAAGTACTTAATGAATAAAGGTCAAATCAGTTAGCTAAACTACCTGAAGGGGCCCAAAAACAATAATTAATCAAGGAGAAAAATAATCCTGATTCTTTTATACCAACCAGTCCTATTTGTGTTCAAATTTTATGAAATTTCGCAGAAAATTAATGGTAGCAAAATTATGATATGGTGAGCGCGTTGGCCAGTGGCCACATATATACTGACATACACACATGCATATTTCTTCATTTCTGTGAAGAATAAAATAACTATAGCGCGTTAATTTGCTCAACTGAGGAAAGGAAAAGAGATACTAGTGTTGAGTATAGACTCTCCAATATATAGGAGGATTTCGAACAAGTAGTCGAGAGCAGTGCGAAGGGTATTCAAAATCTTTTTATTTTTACCGATATCAAGTAATAATTTACACTATATACTGTATAATTTTTCACCGAAAAATATTCAAACACATAGTTTCGCCTCTAGTTATGAGTTGTATGCAGTGTGTTGCATAAAGGGATAGAAAATTTCTGATAAGCGTTTCCTCTTACATGGTTCCACACGTGGTGCACTAAATTAGTGGGGTTAGTAATTTCCAAATATCAAATAGTAAAAGTATTAAATCAAAAGAAAAAGGCAAAATACATTGCCATCCCTTTAAATTTGACACGGATTATTAGTTAAAGTTTTAAATATTTCGTGTTCTTAACTACTCTCCTCAAATTGGCATTTTGAGAGTCAATACCCCCTGGACGCTGATGTGTCAAAAAGTGTGGGTGCACTCACCTACCACGTGGATTTTTCTGCATATGTGGTATTTTTTTTAATAATAAAATATATTTTTACCTTTTTAAGTAGGTTACTTTTTTAGATAATTTTTTTCCAATAAAATTTATAATTAAACTTAGATAGAACTACATAATTTAGGCTAAACATTTTTATTTGGCTAAAAATAATAAAGTTTTAGCTAATCTTTTTTTGAATTTGACACGATAATAAAGATTTATTTGGCTATAAAAATACATAGTTTGAAATTAATTATTTTGGCTATAATCTTTTATATAGCTCTAAATTATGATGCTCTAAAAATATACTTTTTACATATTTTACCTGAAAAGGTAAAAATACATAGTTAAAATTAATAGTCATTGCATTAAAAGAAGAAATAAAAAGAGTGTATCCATAGACTAAGTTATTTCTTGTAATTGTACACTCTTTTTATTTCTTTGTTATAGACAAAATAATTTATTTCAAACTATGTATTTTTATAACTTTTTAGATGTCTTAACTATTTATTTCAATCGTATAAATCTTTTTTTTTCAGGTCAAATTCAAAAAAAAAAGATTAACTAAAACTTTATTATTTTTAGCCAAATAAAAAAAATTACATAAATAATGTAGTACTATCCAAGTTTTATTATAAATTGTATTAGAAAAAATAATCTAAAAAGGTAACATACTTAAAAATGTAAAAATATATTTTATTTTTCAAAAAAATACAAATATGCAGAAAAATCCACGTGGCGTGCGAGTGCACCAATACTTTTCGCTGCATCAACGTCCAGGGGGTATTGGTTCTCAAAAGGTCAAGTTGAGAAGGTAATTAAAACCACGAATAGTTTAAGGCTGTAACTAATAATACGTGTCAAGTTTAGGGGGATGAGTAGGTATTTTGTATTTTGCTTGGACCCCGGAGCACCCTAGTCAGAGAAGTACTCTTTCGGCCACACTATACAACTTATATATTTTAGAGAAATTTTCATAAAGCACTATCTTTTAGTAGTAAATAATCATCTATAGATACAATTTGCTATATTATGCATTATAGATACTTTTTTCTGTGGTTATAAGATGTATTTGATGTATTTAAGCTATTGTATTCATGAATACAGTAGCAAAAAAATGCGTGAATCAGGGAAGTCCAGCTAATCAGTTGTTGTATTTTAGTGTATTCGACTGTATTCATGGAATGAAACATGGAATTACAACTGGACAGATTATTGTATTTGAATGTATTCACGGCGTAAAATAGGGATTACACTATTTTTAAAACGGAAAGTGAATCAATTAACATTATAGATTCCTAATATAACTCAACAAACTCAATTATAACACACAATTTTTGTATTTTCAGTTATAAAAAAGATTCTCAACCGAAAACTACCCCAAAAATATAGCAATTTTCAGCGAAATTATATAATACATCTGAATAAATAAATTATATTAATTAAAAAAACATATGAATACATTCATGGCATATAGCGAGACAGTGAATACAATGAAATACATAGAATATAGCGGGATACATTGAAATACAGTAAGAAAAAAAGACGGTGAATACAATTAAATACATGGAATACAATGAGATACATTAAATTACAATAAAAAAAAGACAATGAATGCAACAAAATAGATGAAAATACAGCGAGATACGTTGAAAATACATTGAAATATATTAACAGAAAATTAAGTTGGTCAGCCCCAAAATCTGTCGTCTTTGTTCGAGTACAAACCCTAATTTTCGGAGAATCCGCCGTCGAGCAAAAACCCTGAATTTCATTGTTCCCACGCATCTTGTACATTGCTTCTAACACATCTGGCAGTATCATCGTAACTTTTGTAAGCCTTTATCTTTGATTGTTTATGATAAGTATGGTATGGCATATAACGATAATACTAGTGACAAAGAGGAATGAGTAAAGTTCAAAAAAAAAACTGTGATCCTACTTGGGGTTTATCTGTATGCCAAAATATTGGCAGGGCGTGGCAGATGTGTTGATACACAGAATAGAAGAAAGGAGGCGGTGAAACTGAAGCAAAGGATCAAAATATTGGCCTCCGGCATGGAGGAGAGGTTCTTTGGGTCAATGAATCCCGTATTATTTGGAAGAGAGAATATCATGTATCAAATTAGAGAGAGAAAGAAAATAGTGTAACTGAATAGCGTATTTAGTGGCTTAGGGGTAGGAGGTACCAAAATTAGATATTTTGCTATAAACAGCAAAAGATATTTATAGAATATAATTTTTTAAATAGTATTTATTAAAAATAAATAAGGTGTTAACTTTTGCTATATGAGGTAAAAATTGTTGGGGTTAAAGTGGTAGTGTGAATGAGAAATGAGGGAAGAAGGTGACAAGGCAACTTTAGCTTTTGCACTTTGTCCCTCATTGGTTAAAGACAAGTATTTTATTGGGTTTAAATATAGAAGCACTTCCTTAAGCTCTTAAAAGGAGATAAGAGGAAGGGGCCTCGCGCCGTCGTCGTCGCCGCTCGCTCGGCTTCGGCTTCGGCTTCGGCTTCGATTATTGATAATTTTTATTAATATTTTTTTGTGACCGTTATTTGTAACGAGATAAAATTAATTAATTTTTTATCTTTAATTTATTCAAATATTCCCGCATTAATTAAACAACCATCAGAAAGACTGTCTTTCAGAATAGTCACATGCAGTGTGAAAAGCCACTTTTGCACCCTTTCAATCCAGAATTCGTTGGCTATAAATAACCAGCCATTCCTTCAGAATTTTTTACTCTGAAATTTTCTGCTTCATCACCTTTTTCTTTCTGCATCATTACTTTAAAACAAAGTAAGTTTCTCGTGTGGTTTGCTCCATTACTTTTGAGTTTGCCGATAATTTAGTGGTTTGAAGTGCCGCTACCGCTAAGTTGGAATTTTTGTTCTATCCTGGGAAGAATTTATCCGTCAACCTTGGGCAACAGTGAGGGGATAAGATTCTTTAAGGACACACAAGAAACTTGTGGGCTCGGAACATAATTCTGCCAATTTCTGTTCATTTTTTTTTTCTAGTTTCGTCACTTATAAGTTTTCTTAACAAGCTTAAAGAATCTTATTTATATATATCATTGTTATTCTGATTTTTGAAGTGTCTGAAACCTTCGTGGTTTTCTGAACAGTTTTGAAGAATAATCTCTTCATTGTGTTAAAATCAGTTTGAAGAATAATCTCTTCACTGTGATAAAATCAGTTTGAAGAATAATCTCTTCACTGTGTTGTCTTGGTTTGAAGAATTAAATACTTCACCATTTACTGAATCTGTTTGTGTCATATTGACAGAAATGGCTAATGGAGAGGAATAAAGTGATTCTGCTGCGACTGTTACTATTCCTAGCCGTCCTACTGCACCTGACGCGGCTATGCCACCAGCGGAAAAGCCGGGAAAATTTTCTGGTGTAGACTTTAAGAGATGGCAGCAAAAGATGTTCTTTTACCTAACTACTCTAAGTCTGCAAAGGTTCATCAAGAGGGATGTTCCAGTCGTGCCTGAAGGAGCCCCTGACAACGAGCGCTTCCTTGTTATTAAGGCTTGGAAGCACTCTGATTTCCTGTGCAAAAACTATATTTTAAGTGGGATAGAAGATGGCTTGTAAAACGTTTATAGCGTCATGAAAACATCAAGAGAATTATGGAATGCTCTTGAAAAGAAGTACAAGACAGAAGATGTTGGATTAAAGAAGTTTGTGGCCGCCAAATTTCTGGATTTCAAAATGATTGATGGTAAATTGGTTATAACGCAAGTTCAAGAACTGCAAGTTATT
>MU736315.1:3166-19376 GCA_026770625.1 Nicotiana glauca
TCCCATTTTTACACTTTGGTCCCTTAACTTTTCGGCGCCTGCCGTGATTCTGCCGCGGTCGCGGTGGAACCGCGGCAGAACAGTGCCTCTGATTCTTCGAAGTTCTACAACTGCCTTTCACCGTAGTTCTACCGCGGTCGCGGTGGAACCGCGGTGGAACAGTATTTTCGGCTCCTAAGGGCTGGTTTGACGTGACTTCAATGGGAATTTGCATATTTAGCCTCTTTTCTCCAGTATTGACTCCTAAATAGCTCCTTAGTCTTCCTTAGCCATTTATTACCTATAAATCATGAAAAACACTAATAAGAGCATTTTGTTAGGATAGGCTACAAGATTGAATTCATAAATTCATGCTCTTTATTTGTTACAAAATGATCACAAGAAGATATTTAGAATTTCTGAACTCCAAATCAACAATGACATAATTCCCTATCCTAACATAGTAAAATAATACAAATGCATGCCTGAGCATTTCCAGGTCCAATACATGTAAAAGACAATTTTCAAAGTGTACTTTTCAGAGAATCAACATTAATGACATTATAATTCAGTTTTGGCCCGTAATTAAATACAACAAGCTGAAATATTAAAGGAATTGCTTATCAACTACAAGCAGATGCGACAATTAAATTTTTCAGTTCTGGAGTTTGGAATCCAATGTTTCTCAACCGTATCTGCTCAATTTTTACAAAAGAAAATAATAGACGTAAGCTATTACACCAAGATTTTGAAAATTCTGAGTTTACAATAATCAACCATCATTTATACATACTAGACTTAGATGTTACCAAAATAAAATTTCTTCCTCTCATGTCTTTTGGAATCAGAAAATTCAATCTTAAACATCCAGGGCTTTAACAAATGAATCATCTATAATCTGAACTTCCCAAATACTTTTGACTGCAATGTGATGCTTCTCTCCTTTACGCAAACAACAAATGTGCTTATAGGCTAAATGATTCCGAACACACGAATTTCACTTTTAGCAATTAATATTGGGCAAAGTAATAGGCCTACCAATGCAGTAAGATATGCTTATGTTTCAGAAAACCAAACTTAACGAACTATCTTACTCTAGTTAATATTACCACCATTTTTATCTAAAACAAAGACTATGTCAAGGAGATAAGTTCAACTATTGACCAATCAAGTTAAAAACAGACATAAAATCATGCAAGAGCAACAAACAGTCATAACTCCATATTAAAACAGAAAACTTTGATTATGCTAAAGATCAGAGTTGTACAGAATCATAGGGGGTGTACCTAATTGCCAAGAAAATAATAGAAAATCAGAAAATAAGTCTCTGAATCAGTAGGAATATCAACAAGGTAACAACTTCATATCAAGAGGGAAAATCCAGCAACTCAATCAAACGAAAAACCCAGAAAACAAGTGAAAATCTGAAGCCAAACTGACTTTTGTTCCTCTTTTTTGCTTTGAAGAATTTGCAAAGTAAAAATTCAAACTGTTTTTCTTTCTACGTGAAGGGAAAATCAGCCTATATGTGTGAGTGCCTTTATGTGTCTTGCAGAGAATTAATATGTGTGTGAGTTAAAGGAATGTTAGACCTTATATAGAAAAGGTGAGGGAATAATTCTGGGGAATGCAGTCCCTAAAAATAAGGAGAAGGGGCATCTTTTAAAACTGAATTGGACAACTGTCCATTCAGATATTTACTCAATTTTCTTCAGCCCTATTATCTTCTAAAATTAACTCTTTTAACCCCAAAATCTGATCTAATCTCTGGTTTTTATTGCACTTTAGTCCCTTCTAGAGACTTTCCTAAACAACCAACTCTGATTCCCTAATTTTTCAAATCACTTTGACCCATTTAGCTTTTGTTAATTACAAACAACTATCCAAGAAACTTAAAGGGATTAAAAATCATAGCAAAACAGGACAAAATTCGACTCTGATCCATTTTAGATGATTAACCTAATTTAAACCTGTACTTAACTAATCAAAGTCAATTAACCTAAAAACTTATCATATGAAGGAACACACTATCAATCAACTACCGATGCATCATTAACAAGAAATTCAAATGAAAATTTAGCAAATTCAACTGAGTATAATTAAAATTAAGCTAAAACATGTTGTAATTAACCTAAAACTAACTATAATATGTAAAACAACAAACAAAACAAAAATCTAACAGTAAATCGTGCAACTAAGCAAAATGGCCATGCAAGAATGAAAAGACGGATTACCTATTGACAACACCACTGCTGGGTTCAAACAATCCAGGCAGTGGTCGATATCATCACATGAGCACATATTCAAGATTGAAGGCAGAAACAATGGCTTCATGTAACGATAATGACTGTAGCTTGGCTGGAGAATCGAATGTAAGGAGAGAGAAGGAAACTCGGCACATCAGTGAGGATTTTGCCAACAACTTAGGGACTCCTAAATGCCACGAAACAAACATCAATTGATAGCTTTCAAACAAATCTGTCGGTTGATGCAAGTTGTAGCACAAGATAGACCCCAATTTTAAAAGATAGAAAAAATCAAAAAGGGTACGAACTAGGGTTTCTGGGGGTTCTAAGATCTGAAATTGGTGAGGTTTGGGTGGTTTTATAGGGAAATTAATGAGGGATTAGGACTTAGGGAGTTATGGGATTACGTGGTGTAATTTTGGGGTAGTTTGGTTGAGGGCGTCCGCCGTGGGCGATTTCTGGCGGCGGTAGACATTGAAGATTAGAGAGAGGTGAAGGAGAAGAGTTTTCGTGGGTCTCTAGGATTTGGGGGGTCTTAGGACATTTTTATTATAATTAGGGAGTCAGTTGGGAGCCGTTAGATCAAATGATCAACGGCTAGGATTAAAAGCTACCAAATGTCGTCGTTTGGTTTAAGTGGGGGCTGGACCGGGTGAAGGGAATTGGGCTGGGGTAGCTTTTGGGTTAAGATAGCTGGGCCGACCCAAACCGCCCTTTTTTCTTTTCTTTGTTCTCTCTTCTTCTTTCTTTTATTTTATTTTAAATCCTAAACTAATTAATTAAAAACCTAGATTAGGTCCTAAATCAAAATCTACTTTGTGAAGTAAACCTAATTAACTATTTCTAACATTTGAGCAATTAATTTAGCTTAAAATAACAAAAGAAAATTACTAATCTAAAACTAAAAACTACAAATGTAAAAATGACCAATATTTTTGTGGTTTTTCTTTAATAATATAATTAACTTGTAATTAAATACTAAATCTAATTAAAATCTAACATGCTATGTAATGAAGATTTGGACATTTTTTGATATTTTCTTATAATTTTAGAATATTAAATATGCAACTAAATGCGAACAAAAATTAATAAGAAATTCTATAAAAGTTAAAATAATTAAAACAAATCTATTTTTTTGTGAATTTTGTAGGGGTAATTTTCGTCGGGCAAAAAAAATGTGCTCACAACTGCCCCTCTTTTCTCGGAAACATGAAGGATTTTCGGGTAAAGATAAAGTGAATGATTAAGAGCAATTTTTGCCCATTTGGATATTCCATGGTAAGCACTTTGAAAAGCTTTGACCGAAACTTGCTTCGGAGGTTGCCTACATATCTTTGGCTATAAAGAAATTAGATTAGTGTAGTTCTGGGAATTTTGGTAGCTGGGACTACTGAGAAGCTGTGATTTCACTGCTGTTACTGCTTGTTGAGCTCATTATTACACCAGAACTAAACTGAAAAAGACTAACTAAGCCTATCAGCTACGAGTTACAAGATTCCTATCTATGCGTCTTCTGAATCTTGATCTTGAGTCTTAGCTGGTTCTTCACTCAAACTCTGATCTGAACCTTGATACTTGCTAGCTGCAGGTGCTAGTTGATTCTTCTTCATATTTTTCGGATCAAGGCGAGACATGCAAAGCTTGCGACTTCGATCATGTCTTGAGCAGTCCACATCTTTTCTCCGCTTCTGCATTTTGGATTCACTTATTTTTTTTATTTTTTTTATATTCTGGATTGAGACTTCTTCTTTTGGTCATCTCAAACCTTGTGCCTCGAGGTAAAAACCTGCTCGAACACCAAAACAACAAAACTTTTCTGCCCCAGTTTTCACTAGAAAATTTTGGTGAGTTATTTGTAAAGCAACTAGGGAGTGGAGACCCTGTGTTGGAAAAGTGACTAGGAAGTGGAGACCCTATATCTAAAATAAATATCAACTAGGGAGTGGAGATCCTATGTTGGTAAGGAAACTAGGGGGTGGAGACCCTATGTCTAAAATAACATCAACTAGGGAGTGGATACCCTATGTTGGAAAAGCGACTAGGGAGTGGAGACCATATGTCTAAAATAAACATCAACTAGGGAGTAGAGATCCTATGTTGGTAAGGAGACTAGGGAGTGGAGACCCTATGTCTAAAATAACTTAAACTAGGAGTGGAGACCCTATGTTGGAAAAGTGACTAAGGCGTGGATATCCTATGTCTAAAATAAACATCAACTAGGGAGTGGAGACCCTATATTGGAAAGGAGACTAGGGAGTGGAGACCCTATGTTTAAAATAAATATCAACTAAGGAGTGGAGACCCTATGTTGGAAATGAGACTAGGGAGTGGAGACCCTATGTCTAAAATAAAATCAATTTGGGAGTGGAGACCCTATATTGGAAAGGAGACTAGGGAGTGGAGACCTGATAAGTAGGGATTTTGACAACTTATTTGCTCTCTTTTACTTACGTTCTAGTTAAAAAATGCTTAAAGGTATTCCCAAGAACTAATGAAATGTACTTTTGTACAGGAATATTGGGAAACAAGCCAAAGAAGTCAAAATCAACTTACAAAGGAGTCAAAATCAAACAAGAACAAAAGCAGGGCAAAAAGGCCAACAGTGCGGACTGCACAATTCTAGTGCGATCGCAGAGGGGAGATTCAGAGAGTAGTATTTGGACCAGCTGAAGGCATGCGGACCGCACCGCAATTGTGCAGCCGCAGGATGTCAAGTACGGTCGCACTCATTATTATGCAGTCCGCAGAAGTGAAGAATCAGAGAGCTAGATTCAAGTTCAAAGTCAAGGAGTGTGGACCGCATCATTTTTGTGCAGCCGCACTCACTTTTATGCGGACCGCAAAAGCCCCGAATTACCAAGCCCAAGTTCTAGGAATGCAGACCGCATGATAATTGCACAGCCGCAGAAGCTCATTATGCGGACCACACCAGAATTATGCGGCTGCACAACCTTCGCAAGGGCATTTTTGTCAGATATTTTCATCTTAGTATAAATAGAACTTTTTGTCATTTTTAGGTTAAGTTTAGTTTTGGGACGAGCACCTGAGCCATTTTTTGCTGTTTTAAGTAATTTTGTACTAGATTAATTTCTAAATATTAGATTTTCTTTACTTAATCAATTATTGTGCATTCTATCTTATTTTTCTTGTACTTCTTCAATTTTCATGAGTAGCTAAATTTCTAGCTAAGGTTGTGGCCCAACCCTAGTGTGGATACTTAATGGGTGTTTGATTTAGGGCTTGTTTGTGATTGGGTTAGTGATATTTAGCCTTGTTCATGCTTGTATTCTAGAATTAATGGTTGCAAACATTGATTCACGCCTATTTGACTTAATCTCTACTTGAAAAAGAGAGACTAAATCTAGGAAAACTTGGCTAACAAGAAATTAGGGTGAATGCAAGAAATTGATAGCCCCAATTAAAGGGTCAAAACTAGAGATATTAAGACCCGACTTGAGCATATATCATTTGATTTGTGAAATATTCATTTGGATTTGAGAAAGGCAAATTGGGAAAAATCACTCAAACTACCGAGAGATATATAGTGGGTAATTGCGTGTGATTGCTCTATTATGACCCTGACTAATCAAACTTGCCCTATAGTTTACAACTTCTTAGGTAACCACCTAGGTGGAAGTCACGACCCTAGATCCTTTATCGTTTGAAAAACAACCAAAACCAAAATTATTGTCTCCTAATTTTATAATTGCAATCAATAGCATAAAGTAGAATTAGAAACAACCAACAAGAATGTGAAAGTGCAATTTGAGTCACACTGTACAATTACACTAGGTGTATACCTAATCCCATTTCTAACTCCCTGAGAATTCGACCCCGACTTGCGTTGGGTTTTATTATTGCTTCGACCGCCTCACTACCTATATTTGGGGTGTGAGTTTGGGCGACATGAATTTTTGGCGCCATTGCCGGGGGTTAAACGGATTTAGCTATATATCTAGGTTTTTATGTGATTTGTATTCTTTTTCTTCCGAGTCACTAACTTTGTTTTTGAGTTAATTTTAGGTACGACAATGGCTCTTAACAACGAGCCCATTGGAAATATGCCATTGGGGGACGAAGTGGATGATGATCAAATGGATGAGGTTCCTCTTGAACCTCAAGCTAATAGATGAGGCCGCCCCCTTAAGATAATGTGCCCGCCCCTCCCCCATATCCACCAAGAGCGGCGGCCCACCGACAATTGCCGAACGAGGGTTATGCAAGTGCTATAGTCCCATCCCGTATTAGGGCGGGCAACTTCCAAATCACCAGTGTGATGCTTACACTACTTGAGCAACGAGGATTCTTTATTGGGGCTTCGAGTCAAAATGTTTACAAGCATCTCAAAGGGTTCGTCGTTACTTGTTGGGGGAGCAAGCAAACAAATGTCTCCGAGGATACACTGTGATTGAGGCTATTTCCCTTTTGTTTACGGCGAAAGGCATTGGACTGGTTAGAGAGATTGCCCAATCATTCCATCCACACTTGGGATGAGTTGGCGGAGAAGTTCATTTCCAAATTCTTCTCTCCGGGATATATGGCGATGCTTCAGGATGAGATTATTGCTTTCAAGCAAGAACCCAATGAGCCTTTGCACGCGATTTGGGAAAGATATCATACCATAGTTAAAGAGTTTCCGAATAATGATAACAATCATTCTACATGGGGATCAACACAACAAACCAATGTGTGGTAAATCAACTCGGCGGAGGGAACTTCATGAACACGCCTTATGCCAAAGCTTGTGAAATTCTTGATGAGATGGCGGATACCTCTTTGGCATGACAAAGTAGAGCCAATGTTCCGCAAGGTGACCCTAATGTCATTCACCTACACAAGGAGCTACATGATCACGGGCAAGCTATTGTCGATTTGACAACCACAATGAACTAATTGGCCAAAGCTCAACTTCAACAAGTTCAAGGGCCAAAACAAGTGAATGCAATGGACGGTGTGAATATGATGGTTAACAAGAGATGACAATAAGGTCGACAAATGCAAAATCGCCCAGAACAATTCTTGCAAGATGATAGTGGTTATGATCAAGGTGATTCGTTCAATGAACAAGAAGAAGTTCATTATGTCAACAATTATCAAGGTCAAAGAAAAAAATGCTCAAGGACAAAATCAACAACAATGGAGGTCATAAGGAAACCAAGGAAATTGGAACAACCAAAACCACCAAGGCAATTCTGGTGGTGGTAACAATAATCAAAGCAATTGGAATAATCAAGGTAATCATCAAGGCAATTGGGGTGGAAACAATCAAAGTAATTTGGAAGGTAATAACCAAAGGGGGTGGAACAACAACAACAATCGGGGGTCGGACTTTCAAAGGCCCCCGATGTTAAAATAATCGAGAAATCCACCTCTATATCCTTCTCAAGGTCCGAGCTCTTCTAACAATGACAAGGGGAGAATTGAAAATATGTTTAAACAAATTATGGAGAAGAATGTCAACTCCGATGCTCAATTAGCCTATCACAACACTTCTATCCACAATTTGGAGGTTCAATTAGGCCAAATCTCGCAAGCTGTCATCCTAAAGGGGCACTACCTAGTGATACAGTGGTAAACCCGAAGGGTGGGAATAATACGATACATGTTATGGCCGTGACTACTAGAAGTAGAAAAGGTGGAGATGCAACTACCTCAAATCAAATAAGGATTGTGGATGAAGATGTTGTGGTACAAGAAGATGAAATCCCAAGAAATATGGTTCAAACGAATGAAGAAGTGAGAATTGATATTAATGAAAATGTGGAGGAGACACAAGAAGAGTTGAACCCGTCTAGGGAACACGTAGTTGACATGTTGGAACCGGTAGTGCCAAAGGCTAAGGCACCAATGCCAAGGCCTCCTCTTCCATACCCTCAAAGGCTTGCAACATGAAAACCAATTCAAAAATTTTATTGATTTATGATGAGTTTGTCAATTAATGTGCCATTGGTTGAGGCATTGGAACAAATGCCGGGATATGCAAAATTCATGAAGGACTTGGTAACAAAGAAAATATCAATGAATTGTGAAACCATCAAAATGACTCATCAAGTGAGTGCTATTGTGGACTCAATGGTTCCTAAGTTGGAAGATCCGGGCGCTTTCAGAATCCCTTGCACTATTAGGAGGACATATCCATTCACGTGGGCCCCACATACCCCCGATTGCACTTCGTTCATGATCTTTTCAGCTTCTTGGGTATCTACACACCTCAAAAGATTCAAATCTAGAGTTTTTTTGTACAAGACTTCTCCGTTCAAGAAGAAACTGTCGGCAAGGCTTCTAATGGTTCTCGTTTGGTCTCCATTATCCTACTCGGGATATTCCTTTGTTTTCAGAACCCTTTTGATATCATGATACCATGGCTGAACATCTTGTTCTATTTCAATTGTATTAAAATAAACATTCCTTTCTTGGATTTGGATTTCCAGTGGGCCAATATGGATATTGCCCGGATACGGCAATATTGAAGCCAAAGCAGTTAGTGCATCAGCTAGCTCATTGTGGAATCGAGGAATTTACCTGAACTTGACAAACTTGAACCGTTTGCTGAGATATTCCACATGTTGCCTGTATGCGATGAGTTTGATGTCTCGAGTTTCCCATTCACCTTGGGCTTGCCTAATGATCAAATCAGAATCTCCCATAATTTGCAGTTCTTCCACATCCAGATCAACTGACATATTCATGCCCATAATGCAGGCTTCATACTCAGCGGTGTTTTTGGTACAGAAGAACTGAAGCTGGGCTATGGTCGGATAGTGTTGACACATGGGTGAACCCAGAATTTCCCAATCCTGACACCTTTTGCATTTATAGCTCTATCAAAGAAATTTTCCAAGCATTGGTGTCTTCTGGAATTACTTCAACTGAATTTACAACCTTGTCCGAAAAGTAAGTACTTAGGGGTTAGTATTCATCATCAACTAGGTTCTGAGCTTGATGTTCTGCCAAGGCTTGAGCTTTCATCAACGTGTGGGTGACATAGACAATGTCGAATTCAGTGAGCGGGATTTGCCATTTTTCTAACCTTCTTGTGGGCGTTGGTTTCTGGAATATGTACTTTAGAGGTCCATTCTGGTTATGAGATATGTGGTTGTAGTTCAAAAGATAATGTCTAAGCATCTGGGCGACCCAAGTTAGGGCGCAACGACTTCTTTCCAACTAAGTATACATGGCTTCATAACTAGTGAACTTCTTGCTCAGATAGTATATAGCTTGCTCTCTCTTCTTGGTTATGTTGTGTTGCCCCATGACACAGCCGAAAGAATTATCCAAGACTGTCAAGTACAAGAAAAAAGGTCTCCCAGGCTCGGGTGGAACCAACACTGGCAGATTCGACAGACATTCTTTGATTTTGTCGAAAGCTTTTTGACATTCATCCGTCCATCTGATTGCCACATCTTTCTTCAACAACTTAACTATGGTCTCACATGTGGTAGTCAACTGAGCAATGAACCTGCAGATGTAATTCAATCTTCCTAGAAGACTCATGGCCTCTTTCTTGGTTGTCGGAGGTGGCAAATCCCGAATAGACTTTATCTTTATTGGATCTAACTTGATACCCCTCCGACTGACTATAAACCCCAGAAGTTTTCCAGACAGAACTCCAAATGCACATTTAGATGGGTTCAATTTCAAATCATACATGCACAGACACTCAAAGAACTTTCAAATCCCGCACATGGTCTTCCTGCGTTCTGGATTTAATGATCACATCATCCACATACACTTCAAATTCCTGGTGCATCATGTCATGGAAGATGGCAGTCATAGCTCTCATGTAAGTTGCCCCGATGTTCTTCAAACCAAATGGCATGGCCCTGTAACAGTAAGTGCCCCAAGGTGTGGTGAAAACCATCTTTTCTACATTTTCTTCATCCATCAGAACCTGGTGGTACCTAGCATAACAATCCACGAAAGACTGTATCTCATGTTTGGCACAATTGTCAACAAGAATGTGGATGTTTGTTAATGGAAAGTTGTCCTTGTGGCTTGCTTTGTTCAAATCCCGATAATCAACGCACACTCGAGCTTTCCCATCTTTCTTTGGCACTGGAACCACATTAGCCAACCATATGGTGTATCAGACCACTCGAATCACACCACCTTTCAATTGTTTAGTGACTTCTTCTTTAGTCTTATCACAAAAGTTTGTTTTAAAGTTTTTTTGCTTTTGTTGGACGGGTAGGAAACCGGTATAAGTTGGCAATTTATATACCACCAAATCAACACTCAGCCTTGGCATATCATCATAGGACCATGCGAACACATCTTTGAATTCAAACAAAAGTTAGATCAATGCATCTCTTGTTCTTTCATCGGCGTGAATGCTTATCATGGTTTTTCGAACCTCTTCTGGACTGCCCAAATTAACTGCCTCGATTTCATTTAAGTTTGGCTTAGGGTTATTCTCAAATTGTTCCAATTCTCTATTTATTTCCCTAAAAGCCTCATCTTCATCATATTCTGGTTCTTCATTCATTATTTCACAGTTAGATAGCATTTTAGGATCTGGGCATGAAGTCCACAAACACGTCATGTTATTTAAGTCCGTATTATTAGAACTGAAAAGAAAAAGATAAGAAAAATATCAAAATCAGAATAAAGAAAAAGGATACATCCATTGATGATGAAATATTGATTTGATTTCATTGAATTGAAGATTAGAGGGCTTACATCAAAATCAAAAGACATTAAAATAAAAACATTCGAGTTACACCCTGAAATAACTCATAATGTAAAAAAGATGGCAAAATTGGACTGCCGGGATTCTCGCCTGATAGGGAATGGGATAGCTTTCCAATTCTGAAGCTTGGAATTTGGTCCCATGTATAGCACCTCGACAGTTCTCGTGCCTTCACCCGACTGGACCATGTGGGACTCATATAACATTTCTTTCATGGCTTCACAAATATCCTCAATCTTCGGCCGTGAAGGCCTCTTCTTCTTCTTCTTCTTCTTCTTCTTCTTCTTCTTCTTCTTCTTCTTCTTCTACTACTACTACTACATACTTGGGTTTAAAAAATGACTATGCGAGATGCGAAATGGGCTAGGGCAATACCCAACCATTTTTTGTGCGCTTATCGGTCCATTTTCTATCAGCCCCTGTAGCTCGGAAACCTATACCGAAGAACTTCTCATTGGCGGTCGAAGTGATAGGCTCGGTGATGCCTTGTAGAGATATCCCGAGCCCCTTTCCGGACTTGTACCCATGTTTAATTATTTTAGTGATGACCATGACGGAGGAATTAGATAAAAAAGGTTGAGGAAACAAGGCCCCTTCATCGTATTGGTCGGCGACCAAAATTTTGAAAACTTGGTAAACAATGTGCTCACTTTCTTTTCTAGCTTTGAGACATGGGACTAAAGGGTCCCTGTACATGGACTGTTCATCTTCCCCATGGACAACAATTTCTTGATTTTCATACTCAAATTTGACAATTTTATAGAGAGTGGAGGGCACAGCTCCTACAACGTGAATCCACAGTCTTCTTAGGAGAAAATTATATGAAATATCCATGTCCATAACCTGGAAAGTCACTTATAAATCAACAGGACCAATGGTCAAAATCAAATCAATTTCCCATATTGCGTCTCGCTTGAGACCATCAAAAGTGTGCACACAAACATTGTTTGGTCAAATTCTTTCTATTCCAATTTCCATCCTCTGGAGTGTTGAGAGAGGGACAATGTTGACCCCGGAACCATCATCCAGCATGACTCTCTTTACATAATATCCCTCACATTTGAGAGTCATGTGAAGGGCTTTGTTGTGGGCGACTCCCTCTGTGGGCAAATCATCGCGGCTGAAAGAAATCCTGTTGACTTCGAAGAATCGTTCAACCATTCTCTCCAATTGTTCGATAGAAGTTTCAACCAAGACATATTCCTCGTTCAATGTTTTTAAGAGTACCTTCTTATATTCATTCGAGCTCAATAATAGAGATAAAATCAAGACCCGGGAAGGAGTCTTCCGGAGTTGGTCAACTATGGCATATTCTAAAATTTTCATTTTTTGAAAAAACTCTTCTGCTTCTTAGCGCTAACAGGCTTCTTGTGGAAACCATTTATCCTTGTTCAGTTTTAACTTCTTTAGCTCTTCTGGGTTTTGTTACTTCCCAGATTGGTTCATTTCGTTCACCTCTCCCATAATCTCTTTCCCCCCTGTTAAGTAACCACTATGTAATTCCAGGGGTCTGCAGTGCGGTCTCTCATAGGGCTCTGTGGTGCAAGGCTGCTGATAACCACATAATCAGTCAGCCTTGGTGGAGTTACTGTCCCCCGTGCCACATAAGTCCCTTTTGGCATATACAACTTTGTGACCTTCAGCATGGCTTTCCTTTGCTCGAATCTTTTGGGGGTGTTCAACATGAGTTGTTCTTTCCTTGGGGCCCTAGGAACATAGATAAGTGCGTCCTTAGCAGGTGTTGCCCCAATTTTTGTTTCTACAGCTTTTTCTACAACTTGAGGGATTTGAGTGATTTTCTTCTCATTTCTGGCTTGTTTCGCCTCCGCTTTGGGTCTTGCCTCTGAATCGGCAATGGAAACGATAGCTTTTAAGGTTGGGTCAATCTCTTTTCCATCATAAATTATTCCAATGACCAACCCATTGTTGTGAGTCGATAATAGATTATTAGTTACATTAGGAACTTCCTTGTCCCTCAGCACCACTCGTTTTGTTCTATTAAACTTTCAACTGCCCTCCTTAGGGTCCAACAATCCTCCGTATCATGAGCTTCTGCGCCTAAATGGTAGGAACACCTGGTACCGGGCTAGTATAATAGGTATTAAGAATTTTTCCAGTTTGGGGGCACAGGTTGCAATAGACCCATCTAGATTAACTTCGGAAACATTTTAGAGTAGAATTCACCAATATGAGTGAAGTTGTTTCTCTTGGAAGGCTCACGAGGGCGTGAATTATATTGGTAGTTGTTTTGTGGTGGACGGGGGCTATATGGAGCTTGGTGAGGATGGTTATATCTGAGTGGTGGAGCTCTATTTTTGTTGTAGTGCTATTGCGGCCATGTATGGGGTTGGGCATTCATCACCGCATATGGAGGTCGTGCCACGGCATATGCTACATCTTGGTGGGGGTAGTAATGTTGTGGGGTTCTGGGAGGCAAGTAAGAATGATCATGTAATCGGCGGGGGCCTCTCGAACCTGAAGCCATCATATCTCCTTCTTCCTTCTTCTTTTGATTTGCTAAACCTCCCGAGCCGTTCTAGATGGCTTGGGAGGTGGCTTGATAAGTAGGGATTTTGACCGCTTATTTGCTCTCTTATACTTGCATTTTAGCTCAAAAATGCTCAAAGGTATTATCGAAAACTAATAAAATGTTCTTACTTGCAAGAATATTGGGAAATGAGCCAAAGAAGTTAAAATCAACTCATAAAGGAGTCTAAAGTGAACAAGAACCAAAACAGGGCAAATGAGATAGCAGTGCGGACCGCACAATTCTAGTGCATCCGCATAATTCTAGTGCGGCCGCACAAGGAGATTCAGAGAGTATGTTTTGGCCGGCTCAGGGAGTGCAGACCGCACTGAAATTTCGTGGTTCCAGGAGGTCTAGTGCAGCCACATCCATTTTTATGCAGACAGTAGATTTGAGATTCAGGAGCTAGAAAGTTTTGGAGTGCGGACCGCATCACTTTTGGGCGGCCTATAATCCTGAGTGTGGCCGCACCCACTTTTATGTGGACCGCACCTGAAGATTTCAAGCCCAATTTCCCAAACCTGCGGACCACACTAGAATTGTATGGGCGCAGAAGCCCATTTTGCGGTTCGCATTAGAATTATGCGGCCGCACAACCTCTATATTCAGCTTCATATAAATACAACTTTTTGTCATTTTTAGGTTAAGTTTAGTTTGCAGGGGTGCACCTGAACATTTTTCTTTACTTGTTTGAGTAATTTTGTATTAGATGGACTTTTTAACACTAGATTTTCTTTGTTTAATCTATGATTATGCATTCTACCTTAATTTTTTTTTGTATTTCTTCTTTTTTTATGAGTAGTTAAATCTTTATCTAGGATTGTGGCTCAACAATAGTGTGGATACTTAATGGGTATTTAATTTTAGGGTTTGTTTGTGATTGGGTTAGTGATATCTGGCCTTTTTTATGCTTAAATTCTAGAATTAATAGTTGCAAACATTGATTCATGCCTTTTTAACCTAGTCTTTGCTTGAGAAAAAGAGACTAGGTTTAGGAAAACTTGGCTAGCAAGGAATTAGGGTGAATTCAAGAAATTGATAGCCCCAATTAATTCAAATCTAGAGATAGTAAGACCCGACTTGAGCATATATCACTTGACTTGTGCAAATACCCATTTGGGCATGAGAAAGCCCAATCAGGCAAAAATCACTCAAACTACCAAGAGGTATAGAGCGAGTAATTGCCTGTATTTGCTATACCACATACCCGTAAAATCAAACTTGCCCTATCATTTACAACCTGTTAGGTAGCCATCTAGGTGGAAGTCACACCCCTAGATTCCTTTATCATTTGAAAAACACTCAAAACGAAAAATATTGTCTTCTAGTTATTATTTGCAATCATTAGCTAAAAGTAGAAATAGAAAACAACCAATGAATATGTGGAAGTCTAATCTAAGGCACATCATACATTTACTCTAGCTATATACCTAATCCAAATTCTAATTCCCTGTGGATTCGATCTCGACTCGTGTTGGGTTTATTCTGAGGACGTGCTGAGGTTGAGGCTATTTCCCTTTTCTCTAAGGTGAAAGGCATTGGGCTAGTTAGACGGGTTTCCCAACCATTCCACCACCACTTGGGACGAGTTGGCAAAAACGTTCATTTCCAAATTCTTCTCTCCGGGACATATGGCAATGCTTCGGGATGAGATTCTTGACCTCAAGCAAGAACCCAATGAGCCATTGCACGAGATATGGGAAAGATATCGTACCATGGTTAAAGAGTGTCCAAAAAATAATATGACCGAGGCCATGATCCAACAGACCTTCCATAGGGGGGTCAACAAAACTAATCAATGTTTGGTTAACCAACTCGTCGGGGGTAACTTCATGAACACGCCAAATGCCGAAGCTTGTGAAATTCTTGATAAGATGACAGATAACTCTTTGGCATGGTAAAGTTGAGCCAATGTCCAACAAGGTGACCCTAATGTCACTTACCTACACAAGGAGATACATGACCACAGGAAAGCTATAGGCGAGTTGACAACTACCATGAACCAATTGGCCAAGTCTCAGCTTCAACAAGTTCAAGGGCTGAAACAAGTGCATGCAATGGAAAGTGTGAATATGATGGTAAAGAAAAGACGGCAACAAGGTCAACAAATGCAAAACCATCCCTAACAATTTATGCAACATGATAGTGGTTATGATCAAGGTGATTCATTCAATGAGCAAGATGAAGAAGTTCAATATGTCAATAATTATCAAGGTCAAAGAAACAATGCTCAAGGGCAAAATCAGCAACAATGGAGGTCACAAGGGAACCAAGGCTATTGGAACAACCAAAACCACCAAGGCAATTGGAGTGGTGGTAATTCTAATCAAAGCAATTGAAACAATCAAGTAAATCAAGGCAATTGGGGTAATTGATCACGCCCAACTCTAGTCCTAAAAAGGATAAGCGGTCGTTGCAAATATAATCCGGTTTACAAGTCCGGAGTCGAATCCCACAGAGAACTAAGGCTTAGTTGTATTTGTTTAATATCCCTAAGACGACAAGATTGAAAATAAATAAACAGCAGAAAACTAACTATGCTTGAATTGTAAACAATTTGAATAAAGTTCTAAGGTAATGCTTTCCCCCGTTGTTGATTTCCTTGGTTGTATATTTCTTATAGATGTGACTTAGTTGCCTCTATCAATCATGAACTCTCCAGCTACCATAAATCTCTCTCAAGCAATTATGATAATTTACTAGACGCACTCTCTCAAGCTACGCTAGCTAGATTCACATTACAGTTCACTTAGATTGCACCCGAGGTAT